>CANYBF011326638.1:0-12366 GCA_948192965.1 Dalechampia spathulata | reverse complement strand
CTTTGAAGTTGGTAATTAGATTAATAATGGAAGGTTTAATCTTTGTTCATCATCGTTCAACCTTAGGTTTAATTATATATTATATATATTTAGTAGTTGGTTTATGCTTTTAGTTAATTAAATAAACTATAATGTTGATTTATCTAGATAATCGATAAAATCAATAGCTAGTACTTAGCCGCTCTTGGTCCCAGTGAACGATACCCTTATACTGCAGTTATGACCCGCATTCTTACGGTGACGTAGTTACAATTTAAGGATTATAAATTTAAAACTTGTTGAAAAATTATGCATGTCAAAATAACTTTATTTATACGCCAACACCCCAAGAAGTGCCAATGAGGACTTGGAGAGAAGAGATCCAAGTGATTTTCCTCCTTTTTTTCAATATGTCAATTGCCTTACACCATTAAGATAGAAGTGAATCCTTTGTACATATCAAATTCTTGCCGCTACTCTTTGCTTGAAGGAACTTGGCATTCACATTCAAGTTAGGCACTGAATAATTGGTAAGTCCAAAATGCAAAATGTTATTATAAAAATGTCAATATAGATAAATAAATGTAGACATATAGACATATATTTATCAATTTATCAATAACCAAACAACTAAAGAAATAAAAAAACCAAAACATACACAAAGAATATTGATATCTAATGATACAAAGAAACTTAAAATTCAACTTCAAAGAGAAAAGGTAAAGATGGCGAAAGAGGAGGAGAAGGATGACGATAAGATTTTCTTGTTTCTTAGAAAGGATGATGGAGTGGCCTGATTCATGATAAGACGCATATGTGGTCAACTAAGGAAAAGAATCATCCATCATGTAATCTTATTTATAGCAATCATCTTTTTCTACATTTTTCATCTTTGTGTGTTAAATTATTCTTTTCAAGTAGAGATATTGATTTATATTTACTTTCGAATACTTGGAAAAGAACAAAAGAAAATGATGTTCATCTGTTTTGCCTTTCCAACTCTCAATCACCAAAAGTGATTAAATTTATTATTTGAAATTTAAATTAATAAAAATTTAATTAATTAATTAATTAATTTCAAATTACATAATATCTAATTTATTTAAACTCATAAAACAAGTACATAAATTAGTTCATTTATTCAAATAATATACTTAATGCTAGATTATATAATTTTTTATATACTTATATAATAAGGATGAAAGAATCAACCACATATAAAGGTAGTCACTGGTTTTTCAGTCAATTATATTTATTCAATATACAATGCTTATTCTTTGTTAAGATCCATTGAAATCCATACTAATTTAAGCATTATACATCAATGATATTTTGCTATCTTTTTTATCTGGAGTGTGAGTCCTACAAGATATAGATGTTCTAATCTCTCTTCTCCTGTTAAAATGATAACCCGAGTGCTGAAGTTAACAGAGATTTCAATTAATGATAACAAATAATAAGCCCTACTTGCTAATGACATAGTCTAAATGTACAAGGTGTTTTGCTCAAAGTTATTGAACCAATTATTCTTGAAGGTGGGGCTACCCTATCCCCATGAGGGAATCAAGGCAGAGAAAAAGAAAGAGAAGTGGGAAAACAACAAAGAGCAAAATGAACATCAGATGGACATTATTTTCCCTTCATTTCTCTCCTTTTAATATAGATTCTTTCTCACCCTTTTCCTCCCTTCCTTTCAACTCCAACACAAGAAAGAATAAATACATGCATAAAATTAAATCAAGCTTAAGATATCTTTTTACAATTATTTCACCCTAAAATCTTATACTCTCAAACACTTTGATTTTGATCAACCTAGTTTATATATGTAATTTCTTTGTGATAATACTCATTTTTCTAATCAGGTAAAATTAGTTGTGATGAAAAATAAAAAGAATTCAAAATTTATTGATGTGTGGAGATATAAAAAAATATTAAAAAAAAAGGGTTTGGAAGAAATTTTATTTTTTTTGTTAATTTGATCATCCAATAAATTTTCAAAATATTACGTTGTATAACAATATTCTTGTAATGAAATTTATAGAGTAAGGCTTGTATTTCAAAAAAGTCAAATACAAATTTTAAAATTAAATTCAATAATATTAATAATATCAAAATCATCATTAATTACGGTAAATTGAATATTTTTCAAAAAAGAATAACAAGGAAAAGAAGTAAAGTAATAAAATGAAGTAGGCATAGGCTACAGCTGGCGCAATGAGTATATATTCCAATTCCAGCTTACAATTTGAAACCCTGCGTGCTATTTCCAGGTATGGAGTCATACCATAAGACATACACATAACCCAACTCCATAATTTATAAAAAGGACACCCCCAACCAATTTTTTCAATCCAATCTTCCCCTCAAATTAAACCTGGAAAGCCAACAAGAATTGAAAAATCACAATTCTCTATCCATTTTTTTTTTTTTTGTGCAATTGCTGCTGCTTGTATGTATATAGTTTTTCCATGCAAAGTATTTCCTGGAAATGTCTCTCCAGAATCTGGACAGCCAGAGCTTGAACTTGGTTCTATCTACTGATCCAAAACCAAGGCTTAAATGGACTCCTGACTTGCATCAGAGATTTGTTGATGCGGTCAATCAACTTGGAGGACCAGACAGTTCAGTATCTATTCATATATATATATAGATGATCCTTCTTGCTTTCTTTCTTTTCTTAATTTTGTCTTTTTTCCAGTAAAGGGAAGTTCTAATCTTTTGTTTTTGGATTCTAAAATAACAGAGGCAACACCAAAGAGTCTGATGAGGGTGATGGAAATTCCAGGACTTACTTTGCACCATCTGAAGAGTCATTTACAGGTAATAATGTTTGAATTCATCAAATCTTTTGCTTTTTCCCAGTGTAGAAAATGCAGAATCCTGGCAGGGTTTTTATGGGTTCTTATTTGTTTTTGCAGAAGTACAGGCTTGGAAAGATCCTGCTGATGCAATCACAGGCTACCATTGATAACAACCAACAAGGTCAGTTTCATCAAATGAATCAGATTCAGGGACCATATAGATTTCAATTCCTTTTTCTTGTTGTTTACAGTTTTTTTTCCTTTGATACAGATTGCAAAGAGATCCAAAGTTCTAATCCTGAATCGGAAGCAGGATCTAATGAGAGAATTTTTAATCCAGTCAATGAGTAAGAATCAGATAGAAATATTTATTTTTCTTTCAGATGAATTTAAATTTTATGTGATCATGATAAGTGGGGGTTTCAACAGAAGCTTTCAGATTTCTCAGGCCATCCGAATCCAAATGGAAGTGCAGAGAAAACTTCATGAACAGATTGAGGTAAGATCAAGAAATCTCCATTGATAAAATTTTTATTAATTTCCAGAGAAAATTGGAAACCAGAGAATATAACTACAAAACTGATTTTCCAGGTGCAGAAACATTTACAACTGAGAATAGAAGCTCAAGGAAAGTATTTACATTCGGTATTAAAAAAGGCACAAGAAACGCTATCAGGACATAATCTTTCTTCCTCTTCTTCCATGGAAATAGAACTTGCAAAAGCTGAACTATCTAGATTAGTTTCAACAGTAAACACAGCATTTCCAGGGTCTTCTTCTACGTCAAGACTAACAGAAATAGGAAATTCTACCTTTAGAAACATGACAGGGAGGAATGAGAAGATGACAAGAAACATAGTTTGTTCAATGGAAAGCTCCTTAACATCATTTGGAAACTGTGGAAGAAAAGAAGAAGATTATGATATGCAACTAAAGAATGAAAGAGAACATACTGACAGCAAACCCGTTGTTGCCTCTGTTTTGCTTCCATTAATGGATTCCTCCGCAACAATTTCTGACAGTACCTGGATTGAGCAGGAAGTTGCTAAGAGATCAAGAAATGGACAGAAATTGAAAAGATTTGATCTCAACAACCAATATCAGAATGACTTCGAAGCAGGTTCAGGAAAAGCAATTGACTTGAATTGCAAGCGAATTTGAATCAAAGCTTACAGACTTTTAGGATCTCTATACTGTTGAAAAGTCTTAGCATTGTTATAAATTCTTAAGAATCAATAGCAAAAGTTAATTAATGTTGGATTTAAAGTCTTTCTCTATGTGATATATATATATATATATATATATAGAGAATCCTGCTATCCTACAGAGTGTACCCAAAAAAAATGTTAATGTTATCAAAAAAAAAAAAAGCAAACATGAAATTACTTGAAAAGCATAAAAAAAAAAGAAGGAAAGAATGCAATGATCATGTTTGGATCAAACAATTATTTTGAAAAAGAAATTAATAAAGCAGGAGCGGAATGCAAAAAGCAAGAATAGATCATGGCAACAAAAGCTTTAAGCAACACGGAAATAAGTGGCCGGTGAATCATTAGCTAAAGCCATGCTTATGGTTACGTGTATTGCTTGTTAAGGAACTTTAATCAAATTTCAATGCTAGACTAGGCCTGCAAATTTAATTATTAAAGATACCCAATTGATCAATATATGTAGCCAATCCTTTTAACTTCTAGTTTTAACCAAATCTTTGAGCTCTGAAAGTGGAAATGCTAAATATGGATCACTTCCCAACCATCTATGGCTACTGCTGGTTTCTTGCAGCTTTTCCTTTTCTACTTGTTAACTTGTCAGAATCTTCCCCATTAATTGAAGGTATTTACTTGGAGACATGGCATATTAAGTTTAACAGGTTCTGATCTGTTGATTCATTGCAGGAAAATGCTTTCCCTTCATCACATCGGACGTCAATAAGATCTCGGGAAAGTCCTTCGACTACATTATTGTTGGAGGGGGCACTGCAGGTTGCCCGCTTGCGGCGACTCTTTCGGAGAAATTCTCAGTTTTGTTGGTAGAACGAGGCGACTCGCCATATGGAAATCCCTTGGTCTGGAGCAAGATGTACTACGGCTTTGCATTGCTCCAAACTGATGAGTTTTCATCAGTTTCTCAAAGCTTCATCTCCAGGGACGGAATTCCTGGTCATCGAGGCCGAGTTCTTGGAGGATCATCTGCAATAAATGGCGCGTTTTATAGTCGAGCTAGTGATGATTTTGTTAAAAGAGTTGGGTGGGATGAAGAGCTTGTGAAGGAAGCTTATGAGTGGGTGGAATCCAGAATTGTTTTCAAACCTCAGCTTACAATTTGGCAATCTGTTGTTGAATTTGGTCTGCTTGAAGCAGGAGTTCTTCCTTATAATGGGTTCAGCTGGGAACATATTGAAGGCACAAAGATTGGTGGAACCACCTATGATGAATTTGGTGTCAGGCACACTTCAGCTGATCTTCTGGAAGCAGGAAATCAAGAAAAACTCACAGTACTTCTGAATGCAACTGTAAAGAACATCATCTTCCATAACAATGGTAAGTGGAGATACCAGTCAGTGAGAAACTTCTATTTTTTCAGTTGGCTTACACTGACCAATGTTTTCTTGGATAATCAATCATACAGCTTCCAGGAATGAGAGAATAGCTCATGGCATTAGGTTCATTAAGAGCAATGGCGATACTGAGCAAATGTACGAAGCTTATATCAATCAACTCAACGATTCGAGTATGTCAGGAGATGTTATATTGTCAGCAGGAGCATTAGGCAGTCCCCAAATTCTAATGCTAAGCGGCATCGGACCCAAAAGACATCTTCAGAATTTCAGTATCCCACTCGTTTTGAGCATGAAAGGGGTTGGCAGAGAGATGACAGACAATCCTGCAATTGCCCTGTTAGCAGACACACAAGCTGAGTACAGACTGCCAGATACACCTCAAGTCGCCGGCATAACAAAAGACTTCAAATTCATAATTGAAGGTGGTATCTTACCCGTAAGCTTCAATGCAACAAGGATGCCAATCGCAATCAAACTTGCATTTCCAGAATCTAAAGGAAGGCTGAGATTGTACAACAAAGATCCTAGGAAAAACCCCTCAGTAAAATTCAACTATCTAGCCAAGGAAAAGGACTTGGACGATTGTGCAAAAATGGCAGGATTGCTGCAAAGGGTAACAAGATCACAATCTGTTACTCTGTTCTTAAGGACAGAACCGCAAGACAAACTGATTTCTAGTTCAAATGAACTGAAAGATTTCTGCAGGAAAAATGTGCGGACTTATTATCACTATCATGGGGGTTGTACGGTTGGATCGGTGGTTGACAAGGATCACAGAGTGTATGGAGTAAAGGGTTTGAGAGTAATAGATGGATCAACTTTCCTGGAATCACCTGGCACAAATCCAATGGCTACTGTGCTGATGATGGGGAGATATCAGGGGATCAAAATTCAAAGGGAAAGAGAGAGAGTTTCTGTATTTAACAATCAAAAACAACCATAGCAAACAAATATCATAAAGAAGACAAATGAAAAAGTGCATAAATCATCCATGTAATCCAATGTTTCAGTGCATGGTCATTTTTACAACAGAGTCCCTCCATTATTTTTTATCTCATCATCAATTTCAAGAACTCAGTTTTTGCTGATATTGCTTGATTCAACCCCCCAATAACTGTTGTTCGCTTTTCAAGACCAGCCTATAAAAACTATCAACGAGACTTAATTGTTCAAAATTATATACATTGTGATGCATTCTAACATTCCTATTCTTTTTGCTTTTCCCATAAATATTTGTATTCCTTTTTTGACATAAAGATTGCATTTCTTTTAATTGTGTATCCAACAAATCGTTTTTATGGTAGTCATTTTATATATTAACAATTCAAAAACATTAAAATAGTTATTTAATGTTCCCCAGTTAGTTGCAATTGAGTATGATGCTGGTACGGTAACATTTGCTAACATGGTACAAGATGATGTGTCAAATTTTTTTAAATTGAAAATTAAATGTGATGGGTAACCTGTTTTTTTTTTTTTTTTTTTGATATTTTGTTATATTTTATAAAATAAATGCTATTTTTATCATTTTTTTGCATTATGTTGTAGAAAATCAAAGATAAAAAAAAAAGAGGAAATATGTTCATAGGCTTCTTGTTAGTAAGTCTTGGGCTTGGGCAAGAGCAAGAAAGAATGAGATTAATATCTAATCCCACTTGATAAACTAAAAATTGTTGACTTCCAAAGCTAATGTTTGACTTGGATAGATGCGTAATTAACAGAACAATTTGTTTTATGCTAAGATTTTAAAATTCTTACTTCTCCAATAACTTTAGGATATATATTTGTATTAGGATTATGAATATTATTAGCTAGCATATATACATATTTTCTATATATATAGTAGCAAAAAGCATCTTCAAATTCTCTTTTGTTTTTAGTAGTTTTTAAATATTTTGATTTTCTATTTTCAAGCATGAAGAATTAAATTTATTTTTCTTGATTAAGGCAATCAAGGTTTATTATCTAATATTCTGAGAGATAATTGTTTTATTATTCTCTTTTAATTATTTTTATTGATTCATCTTGTTATAATTCAATATGGTCAAATGATTAATCAACTTGATAATATATAGTTAGTGAATTAATTTAAATCTATAATTGTTTAAGATTAATTCACCATTTATAAGAATGGTGCATCTACCCAATAAATTGTAGAAAATATTTACAATAAATCACAGATATGAATTTATTTAATTGGAATAACTTCTTTCTAGATTTCAATGTTATTAATAAATTAAATCCCTATCCATAACTTATATTGTTTATTGTTTATTGATAAGAAATTAATTGACAAATGTGTTATAATTAATTTACAATTAAGAAAAGATATATTATTTCTATAATTAAACTGGTTTATAAAAAAAATTACTATAAATATAAAGATAATACATTAAGATTTATTCTTAGTCAAGAGCCTTTTAATATTGATTTATTCTGTAATCTATTTGCTCTCTTTTTATTCTATTGTTTTAAAAATCCCCTATTTTATTTTTTGGTTTATAACACATTTTTTCGAAATTAATTAGTTTCTTGAGAATTCAACCTCATTCACTATTATATTATAAAATATTTAATTTTAGAGTGAAAATTAAATTTGACTATAAAACTAAGGCAATAAATAAAATGTAACTAAAAATAGATAGTAATGTATTTTTAATATAATTTTGTCATGCAGCCTGAAAGATCATAATTATTGTTTTGATCTAAAGGCTTTAATACTTATATATATATTATATTAAATAAATAATTCAAAGAAATACATAAATTAAGTCTAGTTATATTTTAATTAACTTCAACTTGATTTATTTACTATTAAATTAATCCAATCTAAGTTTGGTTCGATTTTGATGGATTATGACTTTAATTAAATCTTATCTATATTTAATGAATGTAAATTATAAATTATTTTATTTCCAAATAAAAAGCTTCACATGCAAAATTATAATATAGTTAGGAATTTGATAATTTTTGATGATGAGTTAATGTTTATTCAAACATTAGCTCTATAATTTAAAAAGGCTTAGACACTTAATTTTCTATTTCAAAAATTTTTAAGCATTTGAATCGTCAATACAAATCAAATATATAATAATATATATATATATATATTATTATATATTTAAATGGTTATATGAAATATTTTCATTTATTAGTATATAATTAGGTGTCGATTCTGTCAAATTAATTCCTTATTACCAGCACGTAGGAACTATAATTTTGTAGCAGTGAGAGTAAGGGTCGAATTCCACAGAGGCGGTTTCAACTTCCTTAATTCTTTACATTTAAAATAAATGAAGGGAATTGGAAAGTAATTAAGCAAACGAATAAAAAATAAAACAAATTGAAGAAATTCAATAATAAGTAATTCTCCTAACCGAAGTCTTAAGTATTTATCAATTAACTATGATCATCGATCCATTAATAGTTCAATGATAAAATGACACTAAGCTAGTTATAGTTTACCAAGAAAATCTTGTATGCCCCAATCTTTCCTTGGTTGTAAGACACCATGAAACAAGCTCTATGAAACACCTCTAATCTCGGGATAAACATAGTGGAGTAAGATTCTCACAAGTCATCATGAAATTGTATGAGGATTTAGAAAGACCCAACTCTAATTAACAGTCGCGACCCAACATCCCTAATGTTCAAACAAGATCCTCTAACCCACAAGAAATACCACCACATACAGCAATAAAGATAGCATCTTGATTTACCACTCTAGCAAGTCGAGTGACTTTTTTGTATCAAACAACCCACTTAGCTATATGCGAAACTTAGATACATGCAACATGCCTTATTTATATGCACTAAGAACAACAATGGTTTTGTAAAATTCAGAGTTAAAAGAATAGTGTTTTACCAATGAAATTAAGATCATTTAGATCTCACATAATCATTAATGAATAACTTGAATTGCTTCCAATTGGTAAAAAGTAAATCATCTAGTCACGCATCATTGGCAAATGAAAAATAAAAATAATGAAAATAAAATAAAACTGGAATAAAAATAAAAGGTAAACAAACAATGAATTATTCTCTGACAAGTAAAATCCGAACCTCCTTCCACCATATATACGTTCCTATTTATAGAAGGAAGGTAAAATAAATAGATAAATAAAAATAAATAGATAAATATTGATCCTAATCTTTAGATATAAGAGTTTAATTCCTTCATAATCTCTTTCACGTTTAGCTTCAAGAGTTTGACTGCTTCCCAAACTCTTTCACGTATAGCTTCTTCAAAATTAGCTAAGTGACATCATTTTGGTCTCTCTTATGCCCACAAGCCTTATCCACATTCAGGTGCAAGAGTTTGAGTTTGTCATAACTTCTTCCTCGTTCAGCTTCCAAAAATGCAGCTTTATCAAGTCATTTTTGGCTAGTCTTATGCCCGCAAGCCTTTTATCGGAGTTCCAAATCGAAATCTATTATAAAATCTTCTTTTTAAGCACGTTTCTTCAAAACTCCCCGTTTTGGCCTGCAAAATACAAAACATAGACAAGTCAACAATTCTAGTAACTTTACTATGCTATAATGAGCTATTTGTGGGCATAAAACATGACGTTTTGACGCTCAATCAAATATCCCTACACTTATCCAATGCTTGCCCTCAAGCATTCATACACAAGCTCTCCCTACACTGGCTGCTCCATACACAAGCCATTTAAGGGGTTATGAGTGTCGTACTGCTCACAACCGGCCAAATGCAGGTATTTAACACTTTATTTCTCTTTTCCTATTTTTGGTTTCCTTTCTTTTTTCTTTTTCCTGGTAAAATTGTATTGTCAAGCAAGGAATTTTAGTAAAACAAAAACAAGATTTCCAAATACCAACATAATTTTTTATTTTAAGTAAGGCACAACAACAACTTTTGCGAGCAAACATTAAGGATTTAGTTAAAATTGCTGAAAGTTTAAATAAGCCATCAAAGCATAATATGCTTGAAAAATCAAAAAATAAAATCAATCCTAATAGCATAAGGTTTTGAAAAAGGTTTGATCAAATACAAACATATAAGAAATCAAACATAGCAAAACAAGGCATAGAACAAGGATAAGCGGGGCAAAAATTGGGAATCAAAACTGTCAAAAGACCAAAAATTTGAAAAATTTAGCCACAAGCATGCAACAGTAATAGAAAAGTATACAAACACCCCACTACACTCAAGACACATTATCCCAATGTTGGCATAGCAATACAAATACAGGTAGAAGTAATGGAAAAATGAAAGATGGAAGGAATTTAGAACATTGCTTGATATGAGAATTGTGCTGCATGTTGCTCAACTAATGTTGCATATCAAAGGACTGACAAAGACAGTAGCATTGGTGGGACCTGCTATTGTAGGTGGTGATGTGGGCACAAGAGAAGCTCATGTGACAGCCTTAGTCTTTCGAAACACTCTCTCCTTAATGGGCACAATCGGCCTTGGGTTGACCAAAATTTGTAATTCCAATTTAACCCATCAGTAAAACCCTTATGACTAAAATAAATTAAAGGCTAAAAACTCTTTTAACTAAAGTAAACAAAAACAAAGCTTGCAAGATGCCTTATGGGCATAACGCATACCATAATCGAAAAACCAATAAATAAAAGAAGAAATTTTAGTTCTAGTTTTTAAAGTCCCAGCTCGACTTCTTGCTCATTCTACTCGACTGTAGGCGATGTTAATGTGATCTCACACATCGAACGATTATCAAATCCCTCATAGAATGGCTTGAGGCGATGACCATTAACTTTAAATTGCTTCTTTGAATCAAGGCTCCAAATTTCAATGGCACCATGGGGAAAAATCTTTTGAACCATGAAAGGTCCTATCCATTTCATCCTCAGCTTCCCTGGAAATAAATCTAGTCTGGAATTATAAAGCAACACTTTCTGCCCTTCATGAAATTCTTTATGCTAAATTTTTCTATCATGATGCTATTATGCCTTATCTGTTACACCCGCACGAAGGACCCTAGTAGAACTGCACAAGTTGAATGTATATGTGTATGCATACGTATAAGGATAGGTTTACGTATGTGAAACATGTTAAATGTTTTAGTGATGCTTATGCTTTGAATATTGCCGCCTTATTGGGAAGCACGACTTCCTTGTAGTATAAAGGGCAATGTTGTTGATGTTTTAGGAGTGTTCTATGCTTGGGCTTTGGTTTAGGTACCTTGAAAGCGCTTTTAGGGCATATGTGCTAGGGAATTACGAGTGGTACGGGCGTATGGATCATTGTACGGTCGTACCAGTTATGAAGGATGAGTGGTACTGTGTTCTTGGAGGTCGTACAGGCGTACCAGAGGGTTGTATGGCTGTACGTCAACTCGCATGAATTCAGGTTTGTCAGGTGAGTGGTGGCCGTACGGGCGTACCAAAGGGGTGGTACGGCCATATCGTAACTCACAGGAAGTGAGTTTTGTCAGGCTTTTTAGGTTGGTACGGGCATACCGAATTCTGTATGGCCGTACGTGACTAATTGTTGACTTTTTAAAGAGGTTAAAATGGATAAGTATGCTCATTTTCTCTTAAGACAAACCCTAAAAACACACTAAAACACTAGGGCTTTGGATTTAAACACAGGAATAGCTCTAGATGGAAGGGCCAAGGCTAGAAGGAGTTGACAGAGGGACTACGAGCATATGATAGACGTGTCACCATCACAGGTTAGTGCTTCTTCGTATAGATGTTTCTTTGAGAAATCGTTAACGGGTAAGGAATACCTACCATATTATTATTGGTTTGTGTTTATATGTTTGTATTCTTATGAATCTGTAAAATAACTTCTACGTAGGTTAAGATAAGGAATGAATTACTGGTGAGAATAGGGAAAGCATGTGTTTGATGTGTTTGTGAATATCGATGATTGAAATGATTGATGAATCATGATATGATTGAGAACTATGTGTGACTTATGTGCATGATGAATTATGTGACTTAGGAATGATGTGGAAGATGCCTTATGCCATCTAGCTGTTCACGTATGCGTATCTTTTATGGCATCATGAGACATTGCATCATGTCATGAAG
>CANYBF011326165.1:0-34304 GCA_948192965.1 Dalechampia spathulata | reverse complement strand
CGATTCGGGTAAACTTCATACCCGATCGGGTATAAAAGATACCCGATTCGCCCTCTAAACTTGCCCGAACGGGTAAGAGGCTCCAAATGCTTAAGACACTCTAATCAACCCTAAATTGAACCCTGAACTGCACCAGGGTGAACCGGGAGTGCCCGTAAAGGCAAACAGTAATGAGGTTAATCCGGTTCATCCCAATCAATCCGAGAGGCTCAAAATTTAGGGTGCGACAATGGGGTTCATTAATGAAGTTACAGATGAATATGTCAAAGAATACTATGATTTACTAGAACAGTTAGATGCTAAAGCACTTTGGGAACATTATGCCTCTACCTCAACTAAGACATACGATCTTGCCTCTGCCAAAGATAGCTATCTATTTGATAGTTCTCTGATCTATCTATACCATCTGATTGCATACAGTCTGTCTTGCTGCAATGATTCACCTGGTATCATAACGTAAATATAGTTGTTCCTGTTGGTTGCATTATGCATAAAAAGCCAATCAACTGCTGCTGTTGCCAGTTCTAAGAGGCTGATACTTGGACATCTCATTACCCATCTTGCTATCCAGTTACAGGTATTCGATCCTGCCCACCACAATCTTCATAAGGCAGTCGATTTGGTACCTTTATAGTTCTCATATGCCTATATTTGATCGAACCTCTTTTAAAACATTATGTTGATGGAATTAATGTTGTTTTCTAGTTTTTCTTGGCACGTTCTGTTTTGATGGTTCATTTAAACTTTCAGCAAAATTGACTAAATTCATGATGGTTGCCTGCAAAAGTTATTGCTGCGCTTTGGTTGGAATAAAAATTATGTTGGTCTTTAGAAATCTTGTTTTTATTTTACTGAAATTCCTTGCCTAACATATCTATTTTATCAAAAAAAAGAAAAATAATCAAAAGGAAAAAAGAGCATAAGTGTTAAATACCTATATTTGGCTAGTTGTATGTGGTACGGCACTCATAGCCCCTTAAGCAGCTTGTGTATGGAGCAGTTAATGTAGGGAGAACTTTACCCTCTTCTAGGCTGTTTCTCAGTTTGCATAATAACACTTAAAATAAGAATTTATTTTATACCTTTACTGATTGAAACTAGGTGGATTGGGCCTAGTTTTCCTTAAGCTGATTTACGGATGGAGTCATTGGCAAAGGGAGAGTATCCCCCTTAATTGGGCCATTTATGATCTCGAACTAAACAATTCCTGACTTATGAATTTTGCAATTTATGGTTGAAAATGCAAGTTGGGCAATGCATGCTTAGCAAGATGTAACAAGTTCTTTTTACCGACTACTTATGAACTTAGTTTGAAAAAAAATGGCAAAGCAATGATTTTTTATGGCTGACTCTTTGGATTTGTGTTGAAGTTGCTGGATGATTAAATTTTCTTGATGAATGGTCTTGCTAGAAAAAATTAGGGAATGGTGTTAATTTTGTTTTGTTATATGTTTTGTGTCAGGGATGGTTCTATTATGGGCATAAGTTAGATAATCTTATGGGCATAAGAATGCATGAGGGCAAGCATTGGAAAAGTGTGGGAGTATTTGATCAAGCATCAAAACGTCATGTTTTATGCCTATAAACCACCCGTTATAGCATCGTTTAATTGTTAGAATGGTTGACTTATGTACATTTTGTATTTTGTTGGATAAAATGGTGAGTTTTAGGAAAATGTGCTTAAATGGGAGTTTTTAAAGCTTATTTGGATTTTGAAGTTTTGGGACATTGCTTACGGGCATAAGACTAGGCAAAACGACTTGTCAAAGCTGCGTTTTAGGAAGCTAAAGGAAGAAGAAGTTAAGTCAAACTCAAACTCTTGCGAGCTGATGTTGATGAGGCTTGCGGGCACAAGAAACACCAAAACGACAACACTTGGCCAGTTTTAGTTCATAACTTTTAGTTTTGAATATTGGTTTTAGTTTGATTTTATTGTTCTTAATTAATTCCAGTTTTTATTTTCTTTATTTTTATTTTATGTTTATTTTACCAATGATGCAAGGCTAGGCGGTTGTTTTTCCCAATTGGAAGCAATTCAAGTTATTCGTTAATGATTATGTGAGATCTAAATGATCCTAATTCCTTTGGCAAAGCACTATTATCTTTAACTCTAAATCACATAGAACCATTGTTGTTCTTAGTGCATGTAAATAAGGCCTGTTGAATGTTTCTAAATTCTAGCATATATCTAAGCAGGTTGTTTGATACGGAAAAGTCACTCAACTTGCTAGAGTGGTAACGCAAGATGCTATCCTTATTATGACATGCGGTAGTACTTCTTGTGGGTTAGAGGATCTAGTTTGAACATGAGGGATACTGGGTCACAACTGTTAACTAGAGTTGGGTCTTCCTAATTCTTAATGCAATTTCGGGATGACTTATGAGAATCTATTTCCATCTTGTCTATCGAGGGATTAGAGGCGTTTCATAGAACTTGTTTCATGCCGTCTTACAAATAAGGGAAGATTAGGGTGTGCGAGACTTGCTCGGTAAACTATAACTGGCTTAGTGTCATTATTGCCTTTGGACTATTAATGAATCGGTTATCATATTCAATTAATGAATACTTGATGCTTTCGGTTGGGAGAATTACTTTTTATTGATTTTCTCAAATTTATTTTATTATGTTTCTTCGTTTATTTTAATTACTTTTCGATTCACCTTATTTATTTTTAAACATAAAGAATTAAGTGAGTTGAAGCCGTCTTTGTGAGATTCGACCCTTACTTCCACTGCTATAAAATCATAATTCCAACATGTGGTTTATAAGGAATTAATTTGATGGAAGCGACAACCGATTAGAAGGTTTAGGTAACTAAGGAAACTCAAACTAATAATAAAGATGATACTAAGACATGGTACATGGATAGTGCATGTTCTAGGAACATGATTAATGATAAAAGCAAATTCACCAGAATAACAATAAAAGTAAATGATAATGTTAGCTTTAGAGATAAAAGAAAAGTAAAGATTATTGAAAAAATGAGATGTTGGATCAACACCTTATATGAAGGATGTTTCTATAATCAAAGGACTTAAATTTAATCTCCTAAGTGTAAGTCAATCATATGATAAAGGCAAAATAGTTATTTTAAATTGAATCATTGTGAAGTGAAATATGTGCATGATAATAATATACTATTTATTGGTAAAAGATATGAAAATATTTATTTAGTTGATTTGAATGACATTAATGAAAAGTGTTTTATTTCATATCAACATGATAGTTGGTTATGGCATCATAAACTAAGTCATGAAAGTATGTATTTGATTTTAAAACTTTCAAAGAAAAATCGTATTAATGGTTTACCAAAATTAAAGTTTGAAAAAGATCATGTTTGTAATGCATTTCAACTTGGTAAACAAACTAAAACTTCTTTCAAAAGTAAAGGCATGATCTCAACATATAAATCTTTAAAACTTTTACATTTTGAAACTTTTGGTCCCATTTCACCTACTAGTCTTGGAGGTAAATCTTATGTTTTTATAATTGTTAATAACTATTCGAGATTTACATGGACCCTCTTCCTAGCTTATAAGGATGATGTATTTAACAAGTTTGTTCACCTTTGCAAGGAAGTTTAAAATCAACAAGGTTACAAAATTATATTTATAAAGAGTGATCATGATAGAAAATTTGAGAATAAATCCTTTGATGATTATTATAATGGACATGGTATCACTCATAATTTTTTAGCACTAAGAAATCCATAACAAAATAGAGTAGTAGAAAGAAAGAATCAAATATTGTAGGAAATAACAATGATTATGCTTAGTGAAAAAAAGCTTGCTAAAATACTTTTAGATCAAGGTAACCAATATATCATGCTACATTCTCAATCATACTTTAGTAAGATCAATTCTGAAAAAAGACACCATAGGAATTGATGAAAGGTAGAAAACCTAATATAAGTTATTTTCATGTGTTTTGTTATATATGCTTTGTGTTGAATAATGATAAAAATTAGTTTGCTGAATTTGATGCTACATCATATGAAACAATATTTCTGGTTATTCTACTCAAACTAAAGCACATAAAGTATTTAATAAATGTATTATTATTGTGTAAGAATCTATACATGTGGTTTTCGATGAAGTTAATTATAGTTTGCTAAATTTGATGCTAAATCAGATGAAATAATATTTTTTGATTATTCTACTCAAATTAAAGCACATAAAGTATTTAATAAATGCATTATTATTATGGAAGAATCTATACATGTGGTTTTTGATGAAGCTAATTAGACTCTACATAATAGAGAACCTATTAATGATGAATATGTAGGAAATAGCTTAAGTGTATGGAAAAATTAGCTTGCTAATCTAGCAAATGAATAAAATTAACAAGCTAATGTTCCTAAGGAATAGCAAAATATGGAATAAATTAAAGAAGAACATAATTTTTCTAAGAAGTGAAAATGTCATAGAAACCATTCAAAGGAAGATATGTTGGCTAGTCCATCCGAGAAGATGATGACAAGAGCTCAACTAAGAAATCTTGTTGGAAATGTGGCATTCAACTCTCAAATGGAACTAAAAGATATGATTGAATTATAAAATGATGAAAATTGGATCAATGCAATGCAAGAGCAGCTAAGTCAATTTGAATGAAATAAAGTATAGATACTTATTCCCAAACCTAAAGATCATTCTATTATTGGAACAAGATGCGTATTTTGAAATAAACTTGATGAGAAAGATAATGTTGTTTAAAATAAAGTAAGGTTAGTTGCTCAAGGTTACAACCAAGAGAAAGGTATTGATTTTGATGAGACTTTAGCTTTAGTTACTAGATTTGAAGTAATTCAACTTTTATGTCCATTTGTATCTCATAAAAATTTTATGTTTTATTAAATAGATATTAAAAGTGCATTTTTGAAAGATTTTATAAATGAGGATGTTTATGTAAAACATCCTCCTAGTTTTAATAATTTTGAAAAATCAAATCATGTTTTTAAACTAACAAAAGCTTTGTATGGTCTTAAGCAAGTTTCAAGAGATCTCTATGATAAACTTAGTACATTTTTATTAGAAAATAAGTTTACAAAGGGAAAAGTTTATACTACTTCATTTATAAAAAATCATTAGCATGATATTCTCATTATTTAAAATATGTTGATGATATTATCTTTGGATCAACTAATGACTCTATGTGTAAGGATTTTACAAGTTTGATGTAAAAGGAATTTGAAATGAGTATGATTAAAGAACTCATATTTTTTTCTAGATTACAAATTAAATAAAGAAAGGAAAGAATTTTCATCAATTAAACTAAGTACATAAAGGAACTTTTGAAAAAAGTTCAGAATGAATGATGCTAAAGCTTGTGAAACTCCAATGAGTCCAATAATGAAAATTGAAAAAGATGAAAAACATAAAAATATAGATTGATTGAGTGCTAAAAGGCATGTTTTTCATGTATAAACCGGTCCATTTTAGATTAGGAAAGTAGCTAGAACATTTGACTTGGTTATATTTCTGTATTTTATGGGTAAAAACATGGAAAAAGTAAAAAGGAAGCTAAAAAGGAGTTTTTACCATGTTTTGGAGGCTAAGACAGAATACAAGTCATATAACCAAGGCTTATGAGCATAAGAGGAGACACAAGGACCTGATGGATCTGATTTTATATTTTTAAATTTAGGATTAGATAAGATTAGATTTAGGAGATCCTATCTAAAGATAAGAATTCATAATTATTTTATTTATTTATTTGGTCTATTTTCAACTCCTATAAATCGGAGACTTATTCCTATTATAGGTGTTGAGTACAATTGGATTTTGTTAGCCGAATTGAGCATCAATATTATTTTATTTCTCTCAAGTTTTTATTCTTTCTTTATGTTTGAATTGACCTTGCTACCTATAATACTTAGCTAGACATTTCTATTTCATAATCAAGAGCAACATAATTAATTTATTGAAGGTAATGTGAGATCAAATGATTCTTAATTTTAATGGTAAATCATTATTCATTTTAATTTTGTAAATTGACAAACCATTGTATTTCTTAGGGACATGTCAAAAAGGGTCCTTTGAAAGGTTTTATTTTATACATACTACTAAGTGAGTTGTTTGATCCGTAATTGTCACTTGACTTGCTAAAGTAACAATCAAAGTGTTAATTAAGGTCAAATACTTTTAAATTTCTTTGTGAGTTAAATGATCTATTTTGAACATGGCGGTACTGGTTCTTAAGTGTTAATTAAAATCATGTTCTTCTAATCCTTAATATGATTTCTAGAAGATTGTGTGCAAAGCTAATTCCATCATGTCTATTCAAAAATTAGAGGCGATTGTAGAGCTACTTCCTAGTCATCTTAATAATAAGGAAGAATTGGTTCATATTAGGATTTCTTGGTGTTCTATAACCGGTTTGGTGATTTTACCATTGGATTATCATTGCATCGATGATCATGATCTGGTAATATTTAATTATGGCTTGCAATTAGGAAGTCTTTCCATATTGATATTTTTCAAAATCCAAATTTTATTTTATTATTTTTCTTTGATTATTTCAAAATTATTTTATTTTATTTTTATTGTAAAGAATCAAAGGTTCATTCCATCCCTATAGGATCGATGCTTCTTCCACTACTACAAAATTATTAAATATCTACATTGGGGTAGGTAGGATTTAATTTGACAGTTTTAACACCCAATCAAGTTTTGGCACCATTGCTGGGGATGGTAACTAATATTCTTTTGATTCTTTGTTTATGACTAATAATCTTCTGGAGGAAATTTTAGCTTTGATACTGAAATTGAGAAGACTACAAAGAGATTAAGGAAAGAGGCAAAAAATAGATGATTAGCCTCTGTATTGGAGAGTTTGAGCACATATAAAGAAGCAGGTAGTGAGGATGATGTGGATAATGAAAGTTTTAACGGAGTCATCATAATAATGAATTAGCAAACTCTGTGACAAATGGCCACTGTGTCAATAGATCAAACCCTGCTATGTATTATTTATAAGGATTTGATAGTTCTCTTAGAACTAAAATCAGGATTGATACAAATGTTGCCTACCTTTAAAGGACTAGAAAATGAGGATCCTTACAAGCACGTAAAAGAATTTTATATAGTTTGTAATGCCATGAAACAATAGGGTGTAAGTTTAGAACAGATTAAGCTCAGAGCTTTTCCCTTTTCTCTTACAGATGCGGTTAAGGATTGGCTTTATTATTTATCATCCGAAACTATCAATACATGGAATAAAATAGCAAGGCAATTTTTAGACAAATTTTTTCTAGTTAAGAGGGTGGCTTAAATCAGGAGAGATATCTATGCAATTAGGCAGAAAGATATGGAAAATTTGCATGAACACTGGGAATGTTTTAAAAGGCTTTTTGCCTTGTATCCTCAATATAGGATAATCGAGCAGAATTTAATCCAGTATTTCTATGAAGTACTGCTACTAATCAAACGGAAGCTGATGGACATAGCAAGCCATGGCATTATTGTTAACAAAATGCCATAGGAAGTTTGTGACTTGATAACCATCATGGCAGCCAACACCCAATCATTTTCTACTGAGAAAGAGCCACCAAGAAAAGTGCATGAGGTAAGTACTTCAAATTTAGAATCATAAATCTCATAGCTTACCTCTGTCATATAGGATTTTACTGCCAGTTTCAAGCCAACCAAAGTTTTTGGGATTTGCACGTAATTTGATCACCATACTAACAAGTGCCCAAAAATTCAAGAAAAAGCAGAGGAAGAATAGGCTAATATGGTATGAGGATTTCTTGGACCACCATAGAGGAAATATAAAATCATACAACCCAGATTAGACAGATATCCAAGTTTACGGTATGGTAACCAGCAGAATAATTTCCAGCAAAGACCTAGCCAATCGAAACAATCAGGTATGTCTTTAGAAGATATGATGAAAATCTTAGTTACTAATAAGCAGCAATTTCAACAGGCTAGAAAACCAGATTCAAAAATCTAGAAAATCAAGTAACATAGATTGCTACATCATTGGGTGAAATTGAATCCCAAGGAAAACTTCCATCTTAGGTGGAAGTTAATCTAAGAGAGAGTGCCAATGTAGTAACCTTAAGGAGTGGCCGAACCTTGACAGAAGCTGCTGCCAAAAAAACTAAAGCCTGATTTGGAGAAGGAGCTTGAAGTTAAAAATTATTGGTTGGAAGAAGGAGAAAAAATATCTAGCTAATAGCAGTTTGGTGTCCTTTTCCGGAGCGACTAAAGAAAATCATGTGTGATGTAAGTAATTATACAGTTGGTGTAGTACTTGGCCAAAGGAACAGAAAAGAACCACATATGATAAGCTATTCGTCAAGGACATTGGACAGCACTTAGTTTAATTATTCAACAACTGAGAACAAATTATATGTTATAGTCTTTGCATTAGAAAATTTTCATTCTTATTTGCTTGGTACTAAAGTAACTGTATTTTTTTATCACACAACGCTCAGGTATTTATTAAAGAAAAAGGAAGAAAAGCCTAGATTAATTTGTTGGATATTATTGCTTTATGAATTTGATCTAGAACTACGAGACAATAAGGGATCCAAGAATTTGATCGCTGACCATCTGAGCAGATTGCCAAATTTAGAGCCATGTGAATTCTATGATGAATTCCCCAATGAATTTACGTTAAATTTGGTAAAAAATTCCCCTTCGTATGCTAACATCATTAATTTGTTATGTACTAGGAATTTACCAAACGAGCTATCAAGGAATGAAAAAAACCAAATCAGAAGCAGCGTGAAATATTATGTGTGGGATAAACCTTATTTATGGAAGAACTATCACATCCTAAATCGAGCACCCACTTTGTATTTATGAATTGGTTGATGTGTCTTGTTTTATGTTTTATAAGTGTGTTAATGATATGAAATTATACTATTGATGGAAAATATATGATATGATATGAGTTTTATGCTATTAAGTTGAAATGAGGATTTTTGATGAAACCACTAAAACAGACCACTAAAGGATAGTAATTTGATGAAATTGATATTGAAAAAATTTAATATGTCTATATATCTATGCTTAAGATGATTGATTTAACAAGTTTAATAAATATATAAGATGAAATAATATAATTGGAATTAATTATGATATCATAATTGGGTAATGATGATGTAAGCCTGATGTGTAATGAAGATGTAAGCATGATGCAAGCATACAAGTATAATTATAATTCTAATGTATTAAAGAATAAATAATTATGTATTAATAATGCATTAGTAAAAGTATATAATAATAATATGTAAATAATATGAAAGTATTATTGGTATTTTTATTAATGATGTCGTGAGAATGTCATAAAGTGGTAAGAGTGATGTCATAAATAAGTAATGAATAAATCAATGGTATATAAATAGATAAATAAATAAAGATGTAATTGAAAATAATATTAGTTAGTTGACATTTAATTTAATATATTATATTAGAAGTGGGATTGGTAATTTTGTTAGTGGTGTAGGAAATTGTATTGGTGGATGAAGAGAGAAAATTAAAGTATTATATTTTATTGGTTAGTGGAAAAAGATGGAGGGTTTTTATTATAAAATAAGGTGTATGGGAGTATGTATTAGGTATATAAATACATTAAATATGGATTTGATTGGTGGAATTAGGATTTAATATGTATAAATATATGTATAGGTATGTATATTGGGTTACCCTAAATTTAGGTTCATTTCATGCAAATTTAGCTTCCATTTAGACCTAAATTCCACTCATTTATCCTATTACTTCCTTTCGGCTGAAATATATCCATACAATCCTCTCCATTATCCTCTTATCTTTTTGATTTCTAACTTATCTTCTTCTTGTTCTTACATTTCCTCTATTTTTCTTCAAGAAATCAAAACTAGCTTCCTTTAATCCTTTATTTTTCTTCAAAACTTGATATATATCGCTAAACATTTGGAACAATATTGGGTCAAGATATTTCCATTTCTTCTTGTTTTTCAAAGGGTGCGCATGCTTTTCTTCATCAAGCTAGAAAACCACAAGCTTCTTTCTTCATTTTTGATTTAAATCGTTAAGTTTCAAGCTAGCTTTGCATGTTTTCTTCAAGTTAGGCAAAATATTATTTCCTTTTTCATCATTTAAAGAAATGACCAAAACTTCTTTCCTTTTTTCTTCAAATGTAAGTTGATATCCATTAAGATCTATGAGTTTTTCTAGCAAACCAAAACCTTTATGATATCTAACTTATTTCTCTTATCTAAACTAACTCTTTTAAGTTCATGTATGCTTATTTTAGTTGAAGATCAAGCTTAAGGAAGTGTAAGTGAGATGTTCTAAATAGATCTATGGGTTAAACAAGTGAAGAGCACATTTAAGTTGAGTTTTTGGTTGTTTGATTAAAGGTAAGTTTTGGTGAGCATGATTAGTAGTAGATCCATTATATTTGTGCATTTTGTGCATGATTTATGGTATGGCCAAATTTTTTGTGGTAGTTTGGATGGATTTATTTGATGATTTGAAGGTTAAAAAGGTTAGTGATGTAAAAAGCATGAAATAAAGTGATTAGTGATTGTGTAGGTGTGTGTCTCTTATGATTTCATTTATAGCTAAATGTTTCTAAGCAAAATGATAAAGGATTTGGTAAGATTTAACATAATAAGGAATAAATTTATGAAAACAAAAGATTAATACTAAAGAAAAGTCAAAAAGTTAAGTTTTAATATGAGTTAAGTTGAAGCAATATGATTATATTTGAGTATGAAGTTAAATGATTTTAACTTAAGGAAAAATGGATTTTATTAAGTTTGATTTAATGATATAACATAAGAACTAAAGTAAAATGGAAGTATCATTATATTAAAAAGGTTAGCTTAAAGTATGATTTATAAAAAAATGGATTTAAGATATGATTTTTCAATGATTAATGGATTTACATAAGAGTATATGTCCATATCTTGTTTGGGACATAAATAATTAAATGTTTAAGTATATTAAATGATTATAAGAAGTCAAATGAAGTGGTTAATTGGTAGTATGACATAAGTACTTAAAAAGTTAATATGTTGATTAAGAGATAAGTAAAAGTGAGGTAATATGTAATGATTTTACTTAAGATTTATATTAGGGACTTAAGTGATCATGAAGACCAATACATAAGGTGTTATTAAGAAGATTAATAAGTTAATAAATAAATGGTATAATATGGTTTCAAATGAGATTTGAATTGGTGGATTAAATTAAGATAATAATGGGGTATATGTGTTTAAACATATGGTTTTAAGATGATTAAACTTATATGATTGTATTGGATCTCTTAATTAATAAGTTAAAGGATAGATGGCTTATAAATCAAAATTGGTTAAGTTAAGTATAAGTTGAAGTATATGATATATTATTATATTTAAGAAATGGATAATGAGTATATTAAGGCATGTAGCATATGAAAGGTGATAGTAAAATAATTGATACTGTAATATGAAGTGCTGAGGGTGTAAATGATAAGTAGTCATAAATATATGTTACTAGATGTGTGATTAAGTATGATAATGATAAGAATATATTAAAGTAAGGTCACTGTTTAAAATAATAACTAGTTATATGATAAAAGTATTATAATGGGGTCTGCTATCAAGAAATTATTAAGTGATATCAAATGTTTTGCTAATGAGTTTTAATATTAAACATTTTTATTATATGCATAGGATGTTACAGAATTAAATTTGATAACATAAGTTAAATATGAAGAGTATTATATTAAGAATTGTTAAGGATATATGATCATGATATTATTAAATAATCAGAATTATGATATTATTTGATTTTATATTATATTATAATAATATATGTTATAATACTTTATGTTTTAGCAGTAACTGGTTATCAGCAGAATATAAATATGATTAGTTATAAGAATCTGACTAAGTTATAAATTCCAGATATTATATTATCAGTATTCTAATGATAACAATTTAGTAAATTGGTAGTAAAATATTAACTGATTGATAAAATACCAGTATGATATTAATTAAGGAATAAGAAAAGAACATGTTTAAGTAAAATGTATTAGTACTTAATAAGTGGTAAGTGACATGAAATTATCTGTCTAGTAACTAATATTAAGGTATCAACTGTTTTCTTTAAGGATGCAGTTTTAGTAAAGTAATAAGGGATCAAGTAAGATATAATTATATGAAAAATTGATTATATGAGAAATGAATTATTAATAAACAGAGATTTATAATTAAGATATATTAGTGAATAGTAATATAATAGTAAAGGATAACATATTTTATTAAGTAATACTATGTAGCAGCAAATAAATTAGATGTTAAGTAAAATAACTTATATGAGCAGAGGATGCTAATATAAATGATCGAATGGTTTTTCTATTTGGTGTTTAGATATAGTAAATGAATTGGACTGTTATAAATGATTAATGAGTTTTGAACAATGGTATATGAATTACAAATATGAAATAATGAATGATTGATTTGGAATATTCATTATTAATTAAAGATGAACATTGCATTATGATTAGGTAATTTAATGGATAATTCTCACGTACCACCAAAAGATTTAAATAAAGGAAAGGATATTCTAGGCTTATGCTAGTTTAATTGGAAGTCTTAGATCATTAGATGATCAAATAGCGATGGTATGGTAATGCAATAGCATTACATAATTAATAATAATATAATCATATATATAATTATCATGTCATAAGCATCATTGCATTTATCATGAAATATAGCATATCATGACATGGAGAAATAAGGTAGGTGGAAAATAAACAACTGAAAGGAAAATGATTGCATAAAAGGTATTGAGTATTTTGGAATGAAATTCCTATGGAAATAAAATGGAAAGATAAAGGATATGAAAATTGATGAACTGATTATGAAGTGGATTTCAGTATATTGAACCATATATATGGAATGGAAAGAAAACCCAATACAATGTGCACATAAAAAGATAATGATATGATATCAAATGATACAGGAAAATACAAGTGAGAATGCATAACATGAATGCATTCTCATAAATAAGCATTTTTCATGGATATATGATGTTGATACAATAATTGATATGATGTTTTGCACTCATGCAAATAAATGCTAAAATAACATACATACTATATTATTCATATTTATAATTATAATTATAATGATTTGACATTGTTAATAATGAAAAAGATTTTGATAGAAATAATAATGATATTGAAAGTGATATTAATGACATGGAGCATAACTGTGAATAATTAATGAATAATGAAATATTAGTAATAGATATTGATAAGAATAATTAATAAAGATAAAAATGGCATATAATATATATTGAATGATGTATTAAATGATGCATTATAAATAATTGACATTATATTTTAACAGTTATTATTATATCATAAATATGTTAATGAAATTGTTTATGATGTTATTTGATTATTATATTTACATTAAATGATATACTAGCACCACTGAGTTTTATACTTAGCATTTATCAATTGATAAACATAGGAACAAGTAAAGTTGAGGAGCAAGATCGTTAGTGACAGCAGCTGTACATTCCAATAAGCTATTAGTAAATGGGTTTTGATTTCCTCAGACTTCTATTTCTACAACAGTCGTGCAACTACTAAAATAAGCACTTGGCAGTAATTAAAATTATGATTGATAGTATTTTTAAATTATTGATAGTATTATTAATTATGACAGTAATGACTTATAACGATCCTTAGATATGTAAAATAATGATGTGTGTATGTTAATAACTTTAATAAGGTGATGTTTTAAACTATGATAGTATGATAACACTTGGGAATGATAATGGATCAGAAATAGTTGACAAACTGTATGCATGATATCATATATATATATATATATATATATATATAAATTTTCATACATAATTATAAATGTATAGAACCCTTTATAGGATGATTATTGATTTTCTTGAGTAGAGAATTAGTAATCATGCTACGGGAGCATGTTATGTAGCCGAAAGACATGATAAGCATTGCACTGATCAGGTTATTTGGAGATGTATCCCAAAAACGAAAGTAAATTATGTGCTTTAGTTTTGTCATATCTATGCATGTTGAGGTCATTTTGGTCCAAAAAAGATAGCAATGAAGGTTTTGAAGAGTGGACTATACTGGCAAACTATACATCATGACACTTACTTATTTTGCAAACACTATGACAACTACCAGAAAATAGGAAGCCTTAGACAAAGGAATGAAATGTCCCAACAAGGAATTATGGTTTGTGAAATATTTGATATATGAGGGATGGAATTTATGAGACCATTCCCACCTTCATTCGACTATGTTTACATTTTAGTATTGGTTGAATATGTATCCAAATGGGTGGAAGCCAAAGCCACCAAGTATAATGATACTAAAAATATAATCAATATTATCAGGACTAACATGTTCAATAGGTTTGGAGTTCTAAAAGTGATAATAAGCGATCAAGGTACACATTTTTGCAATAGAGAAGTGGCATCTCTGTTTCATAAATACGATGTAACTCATAGAATGAACACTACCTACCATCCTCAAGGAAATGGATAAATAGAAGTAACCAACAGAGAGATCAAGTCAATTTTGGAGAAAATAGTGAGCCCCAACTAAAGGAACTATAGTCTACGACTTGACAACATTCTATGGGCATACAGAACCGCTTATAATAGCCCTCTTGGCATGTTACCTTTTAGGATCATGTATGGTAAGCCTTGCCATTTACCAGTTGAACTTAAACAAAGAGCTTCTTGGGCAATGAAATAGTGTAATATGTCGATTGATGAGGCTAGCAATCATAGAAAGTTACAGATTTAGGAACTAGAAGAGATAAGGAATAAAGCCTATGAGAATTCAAGAATCTATAAAAGACAAGATATGTAGACTTCATGAAAAACATTTGAGCAGAAAAGAGTTCACTATTGGGCAGAAAGTACTATTGTACAATTCCAGGTTGAAGTTGTTTCCTGGAAAACTAAAGATAAAATGGCTAGGACTGTTTAAGGTAAAATGGTTAAATTATTGATTTAGATAACGATTTTAAAATGTATTAAGGTGAGTTTGATTTGAACATGACTATGATGACATAGTAAATATGCATGAGATATTAAAATAGGTGGAATAAAAATTATGAAATGTGTTAAAATGATTATTAATGTTAATGATATATAAATGATGACATCATGATATTATGTTTGCAATATTTAATGATGTCTAGGGAATTTATTTATACGATGATTATTTGTCATTATTAAAATTATGGGATTATATGTGAAAGTAAATGGGACATATGGATATATGTTTTTTTTATGATATTTGATATTTATGCTATATGAGCACCACTGAGTTTTATACTTAGCGTTTATCATTTGATGAACATA
The DNA here is from genome assembly GCA_948192965.1 of Dalechampia spathulata. Taxonomy (NCBI): domain Eukaryota; kingdom Viridiplantae; phylum Streptophyta; class Magnoliopsida; order Malpighiales; family Euphorbiaceae; genus Dalechampia; species Dalechampia spathulata. The sequence continues at coordinate 18,956 of CANYBF011326165.1, read as the reverse complement.
GGAACAAGCAAAGCAGGAGAGTAGAATCATTAGCAACGTCAGTAGCTGGACAAGTATTTAAGTTATTGGTAATTGGTGTGATTTTCTTCAGGCTTCTTTTTCTGAGACAATCATGCGACTTCTTAAATAAGTACTTTGGCATTAACTAAAATAAGTTTGGTGGTATGTTAAAATAAATGACAGTATTACAAATTATGACAATATTATCATGATGATACTTTAATTTGTAAAATAAAAGGTGTGTATGATAATGATTTTAATAAGGTGATGATTTAAAATCTATGATAAAATAATGATACCTGAGAATGATAGATGGATCAGTTATAGATGATAGATTGTTATATATATATATATATATATATATATTTTTTTTTTTTCCACACTTAATCTTAAATGATAGAGATCCCTTGTAGGATGATTATTAGTTTTCTTGAATAGAGAATTAGTAATCATGCTACAAGAGCATGTTACATAGTGGAAAGACGTGACATACAAAGTCAAATGTGATTAGCATATGACTATATGCATCTAATAATAATTTTTCTTTCATTCAAAGAATCTCCTAAACGATTGCTGAGTGCACTAAAAGTTTTACTTCCACTTGACTAATTTACTATTTTAGTTTCAGAATTATTGATGGATACTGTGGTCGTAGAACTGAAAAAGGCTACTACAACTAATATTGAAGCTGCCAAATTAATTAACAATGATATGAAAGAATTATGTGGTTAAGTGTGCTTCTTAATAGTGTTTATCATGAACCTAATGCTAAAGGATCACATACTAAAGAAGCTGAAGTATAGGTTACTTTCTAAGAAACAAAAGATGATAAGGATGAAGATAAAGATGATACAACTAATGAAGTTAAAAATATGTTTTAGCCTCTTTCAGAAGCAAAGAAGCTGAAGAGCTAGAAAAAGAAGAGAAACAAGAGGAATCTATTGAAGATAATTTTATTCTTTGACCATCAATTAAAGAAGTTATTTATAGATGCTTCAGTTATTCATATTCCCTAATGAAAACTCAAGGTATGGAGCTCCTTGATTAGGTGTCGAATTCATCAAATTAATTTCTACTTCCAAATGTAGAAATATTAAATAATTTTATAGTTATGAAAGAAGGATCAATCCTATAGGGACTAGATAATCCTTCGATTCTTTATAAGAGAATAATTTAAAAAGATTTTAAAGTTGGGAAAAAAAGAAATAATAAAATTTGATTTGTAAAATATCAAGACTGAAAACTCTTAATCGAAAGCTAGTAAATATTCATTGTTCAAACCATGATCATTGATTCAATAATAGTTCTAGGACGACTCACTAAGCTGGTTATAATCATGGAAAAAGCTTCATATGAACCAATTCCTCTATAAAATTAAAGTGATCAGGAAGCAATTCTATAATCACTTTTAATCATCAAATAGACATAGTGAAGTAAGACTTACATTAATCTTTTGATAATCGCATTAAAAGCTAGAGGAATCTGACTCAAGTTAATAACTAAAACACTTGAGTTGTTTAAACACGATCGCTATAATTCACAAATAACATTAAACATCATAGAATGAATATTAACTCTTTGATTATCACTCCAACAAGTTGAAAGATAATTATGGATCAAACAACTCATATGATAATATATTGAAATTGAGCTTATACAATAGGTCCAATATTATACGCTCCCAATGATAATAATGGTTCTATGATTTATCGAATTAAAGTGAACAGTGAGCATTAAAGAAACTAAGTGTGTTTTAATCTCATATGAATTAACAATGAACTATTGTGTTACTTTTAATTAGGAATGGAAATTGCTTAGCCTTGCATCATTAGCAACAATACGAAAATAAAATAAAGAAAATGGATAGAAGATGGAATTCGAATAGATTGATGGAAACTAAAACAAAAGTAATTTGATTCCTAGAATTCCCACCCTCTTCTATAATGGGAACAAGCCTCCCATTTATAGAGATAGAAAAACTAATTAAAATAAATAAATAACATTCTAAGATAATATTTCTATCTTTTATTCACTTCTTCTAATCTGATCTTGAAATTAAACAATAAAATTTGAACTTAAGTCTCAAACTTCTACGAATCTTACTCTCTTTGTGCCTACAATCTTTAACCATAAGCACTTAATATTCTGCCTTCTAATAAAAATGAAGGTGAAAATACATTTTAACTATCTTTTTACTTTTTGATTGAATTTACCTGTAAAATATAAAAACATAACCAAGTCAGCTGTTCTATTAATTTTCTATATATAAAATAAACCATTTTAACCAGGAAAAACGTTCAAATTAGCATCGATCACTCCTAGAAGTTTTTATTGGCCTTTATCCTTCAATTAGTCTACTATCTTATATATATTACAACTTCTCAATCTTTAATACTCTATGCTATTTATCGTCCCTTTTCATGATGACAAAAAGTGGGAGAAGTTTTATAGGCTTGCATACAATTTTGGTTGATTAGCTTGCATGCAATTTGAATATTATATGATATGTATTTTATCTTTTGATATATATGTTGTCAAATATGAATATGCTTGGATATTTTTTTTCTTATTTTGACAACGTTTCAAGGGCAGCTAATCAATATTTGCATGGCAGAATTTTAAGGGAAGCATGCTTTTCAACAATTTTTTAAAAGGGAAGTTTTCTAAAATTACTTTCATTATATATTTTTTAAATGTTTTCAAAAGTTTATTTTATCAAGTTTTATCATCATAAAAAAGAAAAGAATGTTAACTTAAAGTCAATATTTTCAATTTTGATGAATAATAAAAATTGATAAAAATAATATTTTATAATTATTTAATTAAATAGTTTTTAAAATTAATATATGTGGATAAAATATATCTTTTTGAATATTTTTTTTGAAATTATAGTTATTATGTTATAAATAAATCTTGATTGCTTTTCAAATAAAGGAAATTATTATCTTTTGATAAATGGTAAGATTATATGTTGATCAAGATAATTAAGATATTTTTGAAAGATTATCTAATTTGAAGATCTATCAAGTATATTCTTTGAAGATAAGAAGCTTTTATTTAATTTTATTTTTTAAAGTATCTTAGATTTTGTTAAGGAAATTTGAGATTTACCTCATGAACCTCAAATCAAATATTCTTCAGAATTCAAAAATATCTTTATTAAAAGTAAGTTTTTCAAATTCATTTTCATATTTTAAAAAATAGAAAATTTTTTGAATTTAAACTAATTTTATATAATTAATATTTTTTTTTGAATTTGATTTTGAAAAGTCAACTTACTTATTTTCAAATGGATTATAATGTATATTTTTTTGGTATAAATATATAAGCTTCTGAATGCATTTTATATGGAGAATACTCAAAAGAATTTAAAGGATTAAATCAAGATATCTAAAAATAATTTTAAGAGCTTCATATTGTATATTTACTCTCAACTTTTTATAAGATTTGTAAGGGCTATGAGAGTTTCTATTCTAAACTTATTCATTTCTCTTGAGGGAATTATCAAGTTTCTTATAGTGACTTGAGAGATGGTGACTTTGGTTCACTTGGTAATTTAAATTAGCTTACTAAAACTTAATCTTAATTGTAAAAGTTATAAGTTAGCATTGAAAACTTGCTATAGTATTTTGATTAGTAGAAATTTGAAATATTAGTTTTAAGAGAATAAATATAAATATTTAGATCAAACCACTATATATCAAAGTGTTCACTATTTTCTCTCTTTTCTTTTTATTTTCTAGCATGTTGATTTTCAAATAATTTATTTTAAAAGCTTTTATAAAAAGGTTTCATTTTAATTACTTAACTATTTTTCAAAGGAGTTTTTTGAATAACAATCAACTGAATCTTCAATATTTTTGATTCTTTTTGAATAGATTTACTTAGTACTTTATTTTATAAAAAATTATTCATTAAAATATAAATTAGTTCATTAGTTTTAAAAATAGTATACTAAAATTGATTTTAAAGTTTTTAATTTATCAATTCATCCCTCTTGACCGCTGCTTTGGGACTAATAGAAATAATTTAAGGTATAACTTATTTTATCTAAAGGTAGTATGCATTTATTCTTCTATATTGTTAAATTTTAGTTTTCAAAATAAATTACTAATTTTGAAAATTAGAAAAACACATCGAGATAAAAAAAACAAGCTTAGATGAAATAGAAAAATGAAAAAGTGTTCATTGCTAATTGACTCTTAGAGTAACAATCATAGCTAGTGGTTGTTTAGATTTATATTAGAACTAGTGAATGTATTACGTTACACGCAAATATAAAAGAATTGTTTTATTTATTAATAATAAATATGTATTTTTTATTATTATAACTAAATGTATTTGGTTAGTTTTAGTTAAAATTAATATAACATATTATATAACAATTAAAATTTTATTAATACATTTATTGAATAATATTATTTTTTAATGTTTTAATATCTTACATGTTATATATCTTTCCTTATCTATTTTGTTTACTTGTTTTAGAAGAATGTATTAATGATATTATTTATACATACTTTTTATTGGTATTTATTCTTATTATTTTGGAGATATTTTATTGAAAATTAAATAATATATTTAAGAAATTTAGTAGTTTTATTATTAATTTATATTTTAATTATAATTATCAAAATCTTTCATTTCCTTCAAATTACTTATATTTAATATGACATATTTAAAAATATTTAAAGGAAATCTTTATTTTATATATTCATTTTTTTTAATAAAAGTCTATTATTGATTAGAGTTTAATTATAATTATTTTATTTACCTATATTTAACATGATGTATTTAAAAATATTTAGTGCCACTCTTTATCTTATGTTTTCATTAAAACATAATGCATATTTGAATTCTCTATTTTCTCATATTGAGTTGTATCTATTAAATAATAATTACACTTTATAAAATTATAGAATTTAATTAGTATTGAAATTTTGTATGTGAATTATTTACTTATTTTATTCTACCTTTTATGAGGTAGCAAAATATCAAAATACCTTTAAAATAATTTAGCTATATCTTATTTTCAAGGTTTACATATATCTTGCTAGTACTGCTTGTGTAAAATGTCATATCTCTTGTAACATATTTAAATTAAATTAGATTAATAATTTATATTTCATATATTTTTCATATATTTTTTTATAAGATAAAAAAACTAAAAAGCCTTTGAAATTTATTAAATTAATCAATATTAATATAAATATAAAATGATGCAAATATTATTAAGATTTATAAATATTAAATTATGGATATTTAAATACTTGCTCAGGGGTTAGTATTTCAATCTCTTTTTTTTTCTTTCAAATAATTTCTAAATATCCAATTTTTGAAATGTATCAACATCTGCAACTAAAAAAATTTAAATACTAAAAATTATAATATTTTAAAATAAATTATTGAAGTAGACCTAAAGGAATATATAAATGTTTAAAACTGAGATAATTTAAAATTAAATAATACATATACATGATAAAATTTGGTTATCATTGATGCGAGCTTGTACCAAATCAAGGATAATGAATTCAAATTTGTTTCTTGCAATTTTCAATACTCTTTCAAGTTTTTGTAAAATAATAAAAGATATGAATATTATTTTTAATTCACTTAACAATAGTTAATAGTACCTCCAACTTTACACAACCTTTACATTTTGTATGATAAACAAACAACTTTTAGTCAATATCGGCTTGTATTTTGTTATATGAGTCTTGAGAATAGTAACATGTATTAGATTTTTCTATACAACATCAATAAAATACTATTAATTTAAAATAATCATGGAATGAAAATAGTTATATAAAAAATTCTTTATACATTACCTTTTCATCAATAAGGATCAACTCCAAACTAATTAGTTCATAATTATTTTTTGTATTAAGAGCTTCCCACATTCTACATACTCATTCCCTAATACTTCAATAATCTTGATTGATATTAAGATCTGAAAGTAAATAATATGTCATATGTATTGACTAAATCTTTAATGGAATGAAATGTAATGAAAAAGGAATAAACAATTTTCATTATGCGCTTATATATATATGATAAACATAAACATAAGAGAAACATAAAAGGTTATAATTTAATATCCAAGTATTTAAAGATATTAACTTAGAAGATTAAAAGTCTTCACTAAATGGAAAAATGGAATATAAAAGGGCATAAAATACAGTTCTATCATATATAGGATAGAATATAGAGTAGGAATGAAACATAAATATTAGAAGAATATCAAAGATCATAATTTAATAAGCAATCAATTGATAATATTTATTAAATAATATGAAAAGGTCTATAGAACATAAATGGATGAAAAAATTGAAAGAGAGATATGAAGGATTAATACACTAAAACCTAAAACTTTAGAAGTAGATTAAGAGGAATATATAAATGTTTAAAATTGAGATAATTTTAAATTAAGCAATACATGTATATGATAAAACTTGATTATCATTAATGCGAGCTTATATAAAATCAAGGGTAATGAATTCAAATCCATTTTTTGCAATTTTCAATACTCCTTCAAGTTTTCATAAAAATAATAGAAGGTAGGAATATTATTTTTATTTCATTTAATAATGGTTGATAGTACCTTGAACTTTGAATAATCTTGAGATTTTTTATGACAAACAAACAACCTTCAGTTAACATTGGCTTGTACTTTGTCACATGAGTCTTGCGAATCATAGCATGCATAAGATTTTTCTATATAACATCAATAAAATACTATTATTTTTTAAAAAATCATGTAATGAAAGTAGTTATACAAAAAATTATTTACACAATACCTCCTTATCAATAAGGATCAACTCTAAACTAATTAGTTCATCATTATTTTTTGTATAAAGAGCTCCGATATTCTACATACTCACACCCTAATACTCTAATCATCTTGATTGATATTAAGATCTAAAAGTAAAGATATATCATGTATTGAGTAAATCTTCAATTAAAATGTAATGAAAAATTAATAGACAATTTCCATTATGCTCTTATATATATGAAAAACATAAAAATAAGAGGAACATGAAATATCATTATTTAATATCTAAGTATTTAAAGATATTAACTATAGAAGATGAAATATCATCATTAAATGGAAAAAAAGAATATAAAAGGGTATAAAATACAATTCTAGCATATATATGATAAGATATAGAGAATGAATGAAATATAAACATTAGAAGAATATGAAAAATCATAATTTAATAAGAAATTAATTGATAACCTTTATTAAAGAACTTGAAATGTTTATAGAAAATAAATTAATGAAAAATCAAAATAAAGATGTAAATAAACATTAGAGGAATATCAAAGGTTATAATTCATAAGAAATTAATTGATAATATTTATTAAAGAACATGAAAGGTTTATAGAAAAAAATTAATAAAAAATCAAAATAGAGATGTAGAAGACTACCCAACACTAAAAACTAAAATCATATAATTTCTATAATATACCACATAGGTAAAAAATGCTCATAAAAAATGCTCTCTCTCTATATATATATTGATTAGCAATTGCAATAAAATGAGTAATTTTATTGTGAATAATTAGCAAAGACCAATGACGACACCTCTCATCTATAATTTACCAATAGATAAGGACAAACAGTTATTTTCCATGGTTACATTTTATCGAAAAGTTGTTTATAAAATCGATAAATTACTTTAGGCCACAATTTTATTATATTTAGTCATGGACTTATCTATAGGCTAATATAGTCATATGATCCAACTGTGTATTTTCTGATATATATTTTGTTAATTATAAACATTCATCTAAGTGAAATGAAATTTAGATCATTCTTTATAACTATGATATAACAACTAATAGAACAAATTTTATAAATATAAATACTACTTTCTAACAAGTATAGTTTCACCAGTAACAATAAACATCTGTTTTTCTTCCAATTAACTACTAATTTCATTGTGATTTGGCTGTAGATATTCAATTAAATACTTAAGTATAATGAAATAATTAGTATTATTATTAATACATTATCCTGTTTTAAATAAATTATGTTATAATTAATAACTGACAAAACAAATGATATTGACATGTAATGTTCCTCAAAAGACACTAGTTATTTGAAACACCTGAATTCGATGCATGTATTGATATAACAAGTTTGTCTGCGCTCACCTTCATTGTATCACGATGTGACCATCAATATCTACTTTTGCCAACAGTATCAGATACTCACTCCATATGCAAATGATACTGCTTGTTTATCCTTTCAGATATGTCAGTTTCATTTACCTGATTAATATGTTTTCCAAGGAAAATAATCCAATATTTTATAAGCATATGGTAACATCATAACACTTACAATGGTTTTTAATGGTAAATAGAATCTACTTTGTCAATTTTACAATTTTAAATACTGCTTTATTAATTTACCATCCATTTTAAACATCTTTATAGTAATAATTAATTTTTAAATCAGGTCAAAACTAGTAAAATTTATGAAATTTTACGTTTTGTTATTAATTAAAAAATATAAATATATGAAATATTTTGTTTAATTTGATTACTTGTTTTCTTTTAGAAAGAATTTCTTTAAAATATTATTGAAAATGCAATTATATGGAAACTGAATTTATTAATTGATATTAACACACACACTGTTAGAATATATATCTTTTTATGAACTGACATATTTTAGAATATTTAACAATGAGGAAATGACAATATTTGAAGATATATCCAAAGTTTCAACACATGTTAGTCTGAATTTATAGATTATGTATTCATTAAAGAAATTAAAAAAAATGGAATAGTTATAAAATTTACGGATTTTATTTTATATTTTATGATATCCAAAATTTTTATAAAAATAATAATTTTTATGATAAATTTATACAAAAGCTAAAATAAACATTTCTATAATTTATAATAAATTCATGTTAAATATTGTTTTATAAATATTTTTAAAAATTCATAATTCTTTTAAAAACTCTATATTTCTACAAAATTTATTTTATTTTCCAAACTTTTAAAAATTTGCCTAAAAACATGCTGCTGTGATTGAACCCTACTACTAAGGAATCATTACATTTTAATATCTGCAAACAGAAGTATAAATTTGTATTTGATGGGGATGCCTTTTGAAATTTGAAATATATTTTCACATTAAATTTTGGTCTTATATGAATAAAATTGATATAGTAGAAAGATTCTTGTCACATATAGCTATCAATGAAGGGAATTATAATGTGAAGATGGAACCTCAACATATGTTTTTGTGATTTCCAGGTCTTTAGTTTATGGTCCCATTACTTCAAAAAGAAAAAAGAAAAAAAAAAGGCATGGATGCCATTCCCATCCAACTTGAGAAAATGACAAATTTTCGTTTTGTGGTGCAGAAAAATGAGTAAAGATTTCTAAGTTTCCTCTTCACGACTATTTTTACATGTTCTTAAATTTTTTTTCTATGACTATATATATATATATGTATGTATGTATTTGTTATATATATACACATATACACAATATATATATTATTTATAACAATATTAAGATTTAGCATGCAGGAGCTTTCGGTGTCAAACACATGTTTTTTCTTTGTTATATTTAACTTGTGAATGAATTGTAGGATCCAATTTTACCGAATGTTGGTCGACCAAATACCCTTCTCAAAGCCATTATATAAGAGCTCCGAAGCAAGGCCAAGCCTGCCATCAACTTCCCACTTCTTGCCCTAGTTGATAAGTTCTAAGTCCTTTTTCCTATTCTTTTCAGCTCGAAAACTTCTAAGCTTGCTCAAATACTACTTCTTTGCTGCTTAAACATATGGAGTTAGAGAAAAGATCAGAAACCAAACAACTTGATGCAGAGAAATTTGTTTACGATTCTTCTTTGGATTATAAAGGAAGGATTCCTCTCCGGGCTACCACTGGCGTTTGGAAAGCATCTCTCTTCATCATCGGTAAGCATGAATCCGTTTTACTTCTAACTATCCATTCCGACTATTTATCCATAAATAAATTTAACGATTATATCTTGTTATTTTAAATAAATAATTATTTGTAATTAAACTTTTTTGTTATAAAGTCACAATACAAAATGAATAGAGCAGAGTAATTATGAGGGTTGTTGTTGATGTTGTTACAACTACACATAAAACAATTAGTAATTGCTACAGGGCAACTATCTTTCAAATTTTGGCTTGTGAATTGTTATACAAAAAGGCTTTAAAAGTTCAATAATCAACATTAATCAATTATTGATGAATCTTTCATGCTTCTGTTTGTGAATTCATTGGCATCTGCTAATAGCCTTCGATACATATATAAAAAAAAAAAAGAATAAATAAGCGTGTATATATGTATCTACGTATGTAGAACAAACACAGAGCCGCCTCAAAGTTTCGGTCGCACGCATGTTTTCATTGTACTTGATTTTCATGAGATTAGATTTAAGCATAAATTTTGTTATACCCATATGTATTTTCGACCACTCGATGTAGAATTTGGCGCACAAAACATGTATATATATTTATATATTATATAGTAGGAGGGGCCACTAAAGCACTATTATGAACGTATCGCATTCTACAGAAATGAACAAGTGCTCGACTTCCCAAAGCTAACAAAAATTTATGCAAATTATTACGACATGAAAAGTTTTAAAGTTATGTTAGAATGACCGATCAGTTACGAGGTTGGAAAATGATATAGTTAACAAGAGCAAACCATTGGCAATTTTCTAATCAAGAATTTATGCATAGATCCTAAACATGTATAATTCTATGTTCATTGACATGTTTCTGTTCATTGGCATACATGCAGCTATTGAGTTCAGCGAGAGGTTGAGTTATTTTGGAATAGCAACTAGTTTAATAATTTACCTGACAAAAGTGATTCATCAAGATCTTAAGACTGCTGCAAGAAATGTTAATTATTGGACTGGTGTCACCACTTTGATGCCTCTGGTTGGAGGATTTCTTGCGGATGCTTACTTGGGCCGATTCTCAACTGTTTTAACTTCATCCTCCATCTATCTTCTGGTAATCCTGGTCTCATTTCCATACGTACTTCTTCTCTTCTGAATAATTATTAAAGTTTGCTTTCTTGATTTTGGCATGCAGGGTTTAATTCTTTTAACGATGACCCAGTTTGTTCCGAGCCTCAAGGCTTGCGATGAAGCTGAGTGTGACCAAGCCAAGGAAATTCATGCAATAGTATTTTTCATTGCCATTTATCTAATCTCTGTAGGAACTGGAGGGCATAAACCTTCTCTCGAAAGCTTTGGAGCTGATCAGTTCGATGATGATCACTGCGTCGAAAGAAAGAAAAAGATGTCTTTTTTTAACTGGTGGAATTTTGGACTGTGTAGTGGGCTTCTCTTAGGCGTCACAGTAATTGTTTACACACAAGATCATGTCAATTGGGGCGTTGGTGATGTTATCCTTACCCTTGTTATGGCTGTATCACTGGCCATTTTCCTTATCGGAAGGCCATATTACCGATATAGAGCTACATCAGGCAGCCCCTTCACGCCAATGTTGCAGGTTGTTGTAGCTGCCATAAGAAAAAGAAACCTGCCTTACCCTTCAAATCCTGCTCAACTGTATCAGCTGCCTGAATCGCCCATGGACCGGGGGAGGATTCTTTGCCATACCAAGAAGCTTAAGTAAGCAAACACAAGCTAATTCATTTTATTCCTTGTTGGAACAATCAGTTTTATATATATTTTTTCCCATTTTAATTACAGGTTCCTTGACAAAGCGGCCATTGTAGAAGATAAAGACTATTCTGATGCGATAGAGATTTCTTGGAAACTTGCAACAGTGAATAGAGTTGAAGAGTTGAAGCTTATTCTTAACATGATTCCAATATGGCTAGCTACACTACCATTTGGGGTCAGTGCAGCTCAAACTTCAACATTCTTCATCAAGCAAGGCACAATGTTAAACCGACAGATCGGAAATGATTTTGTGATTCCTTCTGCCTCCGTTTACGCCCTTGGGGCAGTTGGAATGATAATTTCCGTGACCATCTATGAGAAGATACTGGTACCGACACTAAGAAACGCAAGAGGAAGTGAACGAGGCATTACAATCCTTCAAAGAATTGGTGTAGGAATTGCTTTCTCAATCATGGCAATGGTAGTTGCAGCTTTGGTTGAGAGAAAGAGACTGAACATCGTAAAGAATGATTCGTTGAAGGGTTCACTTTCAATGACAGTCTTCTGGCTATCTCCACAATACCTCATAATCGGCATAGGAGATGGTTTTGCATTGGTTGGATTGCAGGAATTCTTCTATGATCAAGTTCCTGATACGATGAGGAGTTTAGGCATAGCATTTTACCTTAGTGTGATTGGAGCTGCCAACTTCCTTAGTAGTCTCCTAATAACAGCTGTTGACGAGGTGACACAGAAATATGGCAAGAGCTGGTTCGGGAAGGACTTGAACACTAGTCGTTTAGACAATTTTTACTGGCTTCTGGCGGTCATGACTGGGGTGAACTTGGTGGTCTATGTGTTGTTGGCACGGCGATATTCTTATAAAAACGTTCAGGGAAATGTGGTCGTTGCTGATTGCTCTAAGGATAATGGAGTAGATGAATCTATGGCTTGAAATCCAACTCATAAACAGGACCTTTATTATGTAGTTAATCAATAATATCCATAGTTTATATCCTAGGGTAATTTCCAAAATTAGCACTAAAAATTAATGAAATTACAGGTTCGTTGGTAAAGGGAAATAATTTCTTCAATATATGGTAAAATGGAAACTTTTTCCCGCTTTATGGTATTTTTCAGCATTCCACTACCCACCCAACTCGTGTTAAATTAATATTATAATTATTATTTTAAATAATTATTTTGTAATCATTACAAAATGAAGTGATATTTGATATTATTATTATTTTAATTATTATTATTAATATTATTATTACTTTGTAGTTATTAGTAAATGATGTGATATCATCTTTATTATTATTTTGTAATGATTAACACATAATTATTGATTATTATTGAAAAGTGTTGAATCCAATAAACTAAACCTTCTTTTTTGTAGGAGATTCATAGAAAGTGAAAGTATGATCAATCCTACGAAGAGCAACAATTTATCTCAATTTTTTTTATTGAAAGAATATTTAGAAATGGAAAGAATATGAAATTTAAAATAATTAACTAACATAATTTTGAAAAATATTGAATACTTAAAATTCCTAGTTGAAAATATATATTCATTATTTGTTTGTTGCATGACCATTTTATTAAATTAGTTATGATTGCAAAAGATGTTTTTACCAACCAATCCCTCATTATTAGTTGTTAGAATAATTAAGAGACACTTCTTACAAATTAGTCTTCAACAACCACATAAAAAATCGTCCGGATCTTATTCTAACTATTCCATAAGAAACTAAAATACATGCTAAGCATAATAATCCCTTAAGTTATTATTGATTATAGATTAGAAAGACGATTACAAATCCAACAATCTATATGATGTTTTATAATTCAAGCATATGTACAATGACATCTTTTTACACATACATAAGAACTATAGTAAAACAAAGTTTTTAAGATCAATACTAATAATAAGACAATTAAGAAATTTGGCTCATTTAGATCTCATATATAAAAACTTGAAAAATTTAAATTAGTTTGCAACGGAGACTAAAAAAGACATTAGTATAACATTATTAGGCTTAACCTAAAAATAACACAAAAATTATTTTTTAGAATAAAAAAAAGGATTGATGATTTCTATAAAGGGAACAAACTTCCCTTTTATAGAGTCCCTCGTCTAAAATTAATTAATTTAAAGATAATAATTCTATCTCTCCTATCACTTAAAGTCTAATCTTCATATAAAAATATGAATTTTGAACTAAAAGTCACCTAAACCTGATGTAGTCATAGGTCTTGTTTCTTAGCAAAATCAGCTAAAATCATAAAAATTTATTTTATTTCTAATCTTCAACCCCTAAAACCTATAAAATTCTAAAATCAATGAAAAAACTAATCCAAAATTTTAACATAAATAATATATAAAATAGTTCCCACTATATTCCTAATACTTATCATATGCTTACCTTCAAGCATATCCAAAAATTCTTCTTCATTTATCTATACTCATTAAATCACATCTCCCTTAACAATAACTTTGCAATCAAAAACAATATTAAATACAACTAATACTCATGGTATTTATCATTTAGGCATATACTTAGTAGGAATTTAACAAATCTTAATTAAGAAAGAAAATGCATAGTCAAAAAGTTTTTAATAATCAAACAGATGTTTCAAATGCCAATACACAACAAAACAAATTTAAATATACCAAAATAATCATCCTTCATAATTAGCATAAAATTCTACAAAGAGACAAATAATTTATTTTATTTCTTATATTTATTTATTTTTCTTCAAGAAGACTTCTTTTAGAGATTCATTCAGCTCTTACGAAGGTTACTCTCTCATCATCAATGTCTCCATACACAAAATCTACTTAAGGGGCATTAGGTCCAAACCACCTAACCTAACTAGTGATGGTAAATCATATTCTTTTATTATGTTTGAACTATCAATGACCTATACAATGGTATAATTCTTCCAAAATTAACCATTTTCATACATAAAACAACTTAAAGGACGTAAGTGTTGTACCACTTGCATAAACATATATTGGTAAATCACATTTCATTTTTATTTTTCTAACTTTTCCTTATTTTTATTTTCATTTTTTTTAAGTTTTTGCTCTTTTTTCTTTTGTAGATTTCATGAAATTTAGAAGTATGAAAATCTTGGCAAGAAAAAGTAAGTTCCATAGTACATTAACAAATATGACATGAAAATTATTTTTTTTCTTTAGTTAAGACATATGCATCTCATCCTTAATGAATTATGCAAAAACCTGTTATATACCACATAAATGAAAAGACACACAATCATGTTAACCATCTAAGAACATCAACTCTCAATCATAAAAGTTGAAGTTTAAGTCATTGCTCAAAGAATAAACAAGGATTTTGAAAAAGAAAAGAATTATTTCAATAAAATGTAAATTAAAAAAAAGATTATCAAAGTGAAAGATTTGTTGTAACAAGAAAAATTTATAGCAACCACATTAATTATAATAGTCATTGCATTCATCATAATTAAAACTCATAGTAATAAAACCATATCCCTTTCCCCCACACTTAGTCTTCACATTGTCCCTAATGGAAATTCGTATCATCCATAAGAAAAAATAAAGAAAACAATAGTGAAAATAAATTACGTGTAAATTGAGTGAAAGAGGAGTTGAGATGCAGATACTATTGTTGAAAAATTATCTTCAATCTTGCAATCTCTATTTTTTTTTATCTCAAACTGATATCCAAATTTTATAATAGCCTATTTGTGAATTTCAAAAACTACAAGATTGGTTCCTTGAAGTAATGACAAAGAAGCATAGATTTTGTAACACTTAAATTTTGTATGCTTTGCTCATAAATGGTCTGATTCTCCTTCCCATTACAATGATTTCATTGGAAATAGAGTGTTGTAGTTAATTTTCCTAATCTTTTGTCATTGCCTCTCTTAGTATCAACCATTTTGAAATTCTAAAATCCATAAAAGTGAGAATTCAAAATTTAATTAAAGTTAGAATGAAAGGTAAAAAAGGAGAAATAATAAAAGGAAATTATAAAACAAATAAGTTATATTGTCATTATCATTTTATAATTGCCCTTCTCTTACTTTATTTATTATTTATTATGATTATAGAAAGAAAGTGAAAGAAAAAATGATAAGTTAACTCTCTTTTAAATGTAATGTTTTTCTACCCAAATTTTATATCTTAAAATCTTCTAGATCTACAATTGTAAAAAGAGAAAATTAATAAAATAAATTTTAAAATGAAAGAAAAAGAAAGAAGATGATGAACTAGATTCAAAATAATCAACATAAAAATTAAAATGAGTATTATTAACTATGTTATGGGCATAACACATTGCATACAACAATGTCAAATATTTTATGAGTGACATGAGTGTAGTTAACTCTTACTTGTCTTATTTAACCAAAATTGTTATTTTATTCCTAAAGAAAAAATTAAAAAACATAAAAGTCAAGAAAAAATTTTTTAAAAAAGAAAAGTAGTTCTGATTTAAAGTCTTAGCTAGACTCCTCATTTTTCATTCCAAGGAGGTTGAGTTACTCAAGATAACCTCATCAAATTCATGAGTCTTGTATCCTTCATAAATTAAATTATAGTAGTATTAAAAAGGTTCATAATCTTGTCTCTAATTTTTTCTCCAAGGTGGTTCTTTCTTCTTCAATAAATATTGAAGGTTGTTAAATACTTTGGAGCCATGCAAAATGAAGAATTAGTTTATTTTAACTTGATTTCCAAACAAATTTTAACCACTCAAAACATTATGAATACTACTTTTCATAAAGGATTATTTACTTGATAAAAATCAAAATTTTATTGTCCTTTAGGTTCAATGACATTCACTTAACATACATTTAACATATTAGGGAACTCCTTTATACTACCATACGTATTAAATTTAGTCACTTACTCATCAAACTCCATTATTAAAGTACCATCAAAAATATCAATTTTTATCCTAGGAATGGTTAAAAATGATCTTCTTGGAAAACTATCAAAAAATTTTAAGGATTGTTTATATCTTAACAATATAAAAGTTTACAGAAAAAACTAATTCATCCACTTGCACTCGGATGTCCTTTAACACTTCATTAGGATAAACAATAAAGTGACTTGCTAACTGAATTGCCATATTTGTTCCTTTAAAAGTACTAACATTCAAAGACTCATACACAAACGAAGGCATGATATTAATCAAAGTTCCTAAATTAAACAAGGCATTTTTCATAAAAATATCACTTACTTTACAAGCGATAGAAAATATACCTTTATTTGTGCACTTAGATAGTAACTTTCTTCGAATCACAACAAATACATTTAAATTCACACTAACCTTTTAGAATCCTACTAGCTTTTCTTTTTAGTGCATAATTCTTTCAAAATTTTGGCATAGCAAGGTACTTATTTAATGGAGTTTAACAAAGGAATGTTTATATGTACCTTTAAAATGTCTCCAAATCTCATTTCTCTTTTTGATTTTTCTAAGCTTTTTAGAAAATAAGGTCGGATCATTATCGATTTAGGTTTTGGAATTCTCATTACATTACTTTTTTGTTTAGGCCTATCAACTTTATTTTTCAGTTATGGACTCATGTTATACCCATGGCTTACTCCATAAGGTGTATATGGTGGCAATTGCCCTTGAGACTCCAATTGATTTAAAGATGTTGCCAATTCAGTCATTTGACTCTCCAAACTTTTAGACAATGTCTCACTTGCTAGTTGAAATTGCTAAGTGTTAGCAATAAGTGATTTAACCATGTTTTCAAGAGATGTACCTAACTTTGCATGATTTTTGTAAACCAAAGATGATGCTCTTTGCTAGAAATTTTATGCATTTAGATGCCTTATTTTGTAACTGAGATGCAAATGGTTTGAATCTATCAAATCTCTTTAATTTTTTAAACTTCTTTCACGAATAACAATTTTTGATAATTGTAATCAAAATCTTTTCTACATCAATCCATATATAAAGAATAAATACATTACTATGTATAATTATTAAAATGGAATAATAATTAAAAATAAAACAAAAATTACAAGTAATCTAAACAAATTTATAATGATTTTGTTGTTGAATTTTATTTTTAAATGTTTGTTGTGAGTTATTTGATAAATAGTTTAGGAATTAAAAAAAAATAAAGTGAAAAGTAAAATATGACTAATAATAAATTTATGAATGACTCTTAAAAAGTAAAATATGAAATTAAAGTATATTTATTGAAGTATTATCATAATATCTAACCTTAATAAAATATAATCTAATGTTAATTTCATGTTGCTTAAAGACATATGAAAAATGTTTTGCTGACATTTGAATGGTTCTTTTTCATAAGGTCAAAATTTCTATAAGGGGAAGTTAATTAGAACAATTTAGCTTATTCATTTCATATTAAAAAAATTAAAATTAAAATCTTAATATTTTAAAAAAATTTACAATGTTAAAGGAAAATAGTTATCTAGTCATTGATCACTATTTTATGATTTTATGCAATGGGTCTAGATGTACTTTCAAAAGCAATATCGATAATATTTTGACAAAATGTTAATCCATTTATTGTAATTATGTTAAGATTGATCATAAAAGTATTAATGGGAATTATTCAACAATACCTTTAGCTAAAAAAAATTTTTCAAAGATCTTTAGGAAAAATCATATTACAATGAAAAGAAAAATATCAAACAAAATGATGCTACTTTAAAATTCTATTTCAAATTGAAAAGAAGATGAGAAGATATCATCAAGTATTGTGTATTAGTTCTACAATCATGAGAAATTTTGTAATTAGTAGTTCAAATGTAGAATTAGATAGAAAATTCTATTCATATAGAAATACATCCTTTATGTATGTCAAAAAGTATGTCTCGATAAAATCACATCTACAATGATACAATATACATTAGTTATGGACAATTAAACACCAACCACTGTACCTCAATAAGTTTATAGAGCATAAAAAAATATCATATCATATATATATTAAAAGAGGGAAGGGGGGAGTGAAAATACAAGTCTACCCCTCCCCTTTTAATTTTAATAATTCAAAGATAAATATTATTTTTATAAATTTATATGAAGATAAATATTACTTTTTTAATTTTAATTCAAAGATAAATATTATTTTTAAAAATTTATTTGAAGATAAATATTACTTTTTTAATTTTAATTCAAAGATAAACATTATTTTTTAACATTTATATGAAGATAAATATTACTTTTTAAATTTTAATTCAAAGATAAATATTATTTTTTAAAATTTACATGAAGACAAATATTATTTTTAAAATTTATTAAAAATAAATATAAAATATTAATATAAAT
>CANYBF011325776.1:0-19184 GCA_948192965.1 Dalechampia spathulata | reverse complement strand
AATACCGGCACCTAACGGGATCCAGTGTGTGCGAAAGGAATGTGCACATCAGGAAAACAAGAGTGAATGAGTGAAAGAGGAATGAGAATGACTGTGAGAGCATTGGCATTGCATTGCATTTGGTGTTCACATTGTGTTTGTAATTATGCTTGAATGGCATTGCTCTGATACGATTATGATGGTGTATTGCTATCTGTGTGATGCATTATTGTTGATATATGTTTCTAGCACCACTGAGATTATTCTCAGCGTTTGTCATTTGATGAACGTAGGTTCGGAGCCCACGGGTGAGCCATCCGGGAAGGAATAGGGGTCATCAGCTGAGACGGACGGATCTCATTTTGGTACGGGACTTCAGTGGCAAACTCCAGCCTCTTTTGTGTCTGTGTAGCTTATGTATATTTAGTGTGGCAGTAGTTATGTTAGTACTGTATCTTGTATTACTTTTGGTGGTTTGATTGTATACACTCACGTATTGTAAACAAGTTTTATATTAATGCAATACGGTATTGTCTATTATTAAATGTTGCATGAGTGTATGGGAATGGATCCCGGGTTTGAATGCATGCCTATCACGTGGTTTCCGCAACACAACCACCATTAGGCTTAGTCCGTGTCCCCATACGACGTCTCTACGAGGTATCCCTGACGGTACAGGCACTGGTTCTCTACTGGGGGCCGCTGTCTGTGTCGTGGGAGCATGTCTGCCTGGGTATGGGCCGGGTGTGATAGAATGATATTTTTAATCCTTACATAAAAGTCTATATTGTTTACATAGATGATGTTTTAATTCTTAGTAACAATATAGAAAAACATTTTAAACATTTAAAAACATTCTGTATGATTGTTAAAACAAGTGGATTAGTTTTAAGTAAAACTGAAATGAATTTATTTCAAACAAAAATTAGAGTTTTGGGTCATAATATTTATCAAGGTATTATAGAACCTATAGAAAGAAATTTATCTTTTGGAGAAAAATTTCTTCATGAAATAACAAATAAAGCTCAATTACAATGATTCTTAGGATGTCTGAATTATGTTATAGATTTTTACCCAAACCTAAATAAATTAATAAAACCTTTGCATGATTGGTTAAAGAAAAATCCTAAACCTTGGGATAAAACACATACTGTTATAATTCAGCAGATTAAAACCTTAGTAAAAACTATACCTTGTTTGTATATACCTGATCCCTTAGCCTATAAGATTGTAGAAACTGATGCTTCAGATATAGGATATGGAGGTATTTTAAAACAAGTTTAAAATAATAAAGAATGTATTATACAATTTACTTA
The DNA here is from genome assembly GCA_948192965.1 of Dalechampia spathulata. NCBI lineage: Eukaryota > Viridiplantae > Streptophyta > Magnoliopsida > Malpighiales > Euphorbiaceae > Dalechampia > Dalechampia spathulata. The sequence goes on along the minus strand of CANYBF011325776.1, from coordinate 17,889 downwards.
TGATCATTGGAACCCTACTCAAGTAAACTATTCTATAATTAAAAAGGAGATTCTGAATATTGTTTTATCTATTTCTAAATTTTAGTTTGACTTGTTAAATCAAAAATTCTTATTACGTATTGATTGTAAATATGCTAAAGAAGTTTTACAAAAAGACGTTAAAAATCCTGCTTTAAAATAGATTTTACTAGATGGCAAGCTATATTAAGTATTTTTGATTTTGACATTGAATATATTAAAGGTAAAAATAATAACATTCCATATTTTCTAACACCTGAATTTCTTTACAAAAAAAATGGGGAATAAAAAGAAGAAATCCAATAACGCCAAAGAATCTAAAACCAATTCTTCTTCCACTAAAACCTTATCTGATCATTTTGAAAACCTAAAACCTATACAACCTGCTTTTAAATTAGTAAAATCATGGGCTGATATAACTCAGGAAGATGATGATGCTAAAGCTCAACTTATAAAGGATTGGATAGCATAATCTGCTACTTCATCAGAAATACATCCAGGTTTGTATCGTTATTTGCAACAACTAGGTAAAACTCTTGTACCTTTTGTAAAAAATGAGACAGGAGAATCTTCCTCCTCTAAAACCCTATCAAAACCTTATTTAAAACCTCTTATAAAGATAAATCAACCTATTCAAATGGTATATATTAATTTTTCATAAAAAATCTCAATGGTTTTATAACTATTTTGGACATTGAGTTTATTATAAAGAATAATATGCCTAATAATCCGTATAGTATTATATAAACTATTTATCCAGAAAATTGGTTTTTTAAACTAATAATTTTTTTAAAGCCCCAAGAATATTATTTTGCTATTTTACAAGAAACTAATTCAGTTATAATAAAGCATAATTTTGATCTAAATGATAAAGATGTAATTTTATATTTATCAATAAAAATAAAAAAGATTTTAAATCTTTCTAAGTGGAAACACCCAGCTTATCAGCTTATAAAGTTTGCAACCAGTTTCTTTTCATATAAAACCATAGCCATTTTGTATAACTACTGGGATTACATTGATACCTGGTCTAAAGTCTTTTGTATCCAGAACCTTTCATATACTCATTCATGGCTCGTATACTTTGACACAACCATAAAATACCAGTTTACCCTTTATGGTTCATTGAATGGTAGTATAGATTTGGGAAGACTAAAAATATACTATCACCAAATGTCACTATAACTTACCAATCCTTTAAAACTCACTTTCAACCTTCCGTATCAAATAAAAAATACCCTCCATTACTTCTATTATGTATGAACTTTTATATATCATGGGTTTATTAGTGGTACTTTGATATAACGTATCAGACAGGAATAAATCTATAGATACTTGTAAAGAAACATAAAATAAAATGATGGAATTCGTTCAAAAATAACACGTTTGAACATACAATAAAGGAATGGTGTCTTTGTAAAAATACTTCAGTAAAGACAATAGACAATGCGTTCCAAGCTCAAAAGGCGTATTGTCAGGCCATGTTTGTAGCATCCTAAACTATTGAAGACTGTAAAGCAATTTGTATAAAAGCAGCACAGTCTCTGCAGTCAGCATCACAGATAGTAAACCCACTTCGTCAAGATCATCGATAAAGAGTAAAGCACAGTCTCGAAGAAAGAGTTCATCAATTACTTCTTCAAGCTCATCACCATTTATATCAATAGTATCATCATCATCAATAGACTCTGAAGACTCTGACACTAATTATTGTCTGAGTAATGAAGATGACTGTTATGGTATTCTCCCTCTTGTAAAAAATGAAAATAAAAAAAATAAAGAAAAGAAAAAAGAGAAAAAGAAAAATTAAAGAAAAGAAAAGAAAAAGGAAAAGAAAAAGAAAATTGTATTTTTACATTAAGTACTCGATGAGATACTATTCATGAATAGTAAAGATGCCCGATAGACACTATTTATCAATAGTGAAAGTTGTCCGACAAGGCACTGTTCATCAACAATAAAGATTCCTCCTCTCCTTTCTATAAATAAAGACTCCCTCTTCTATTCTAAACACTTATCATCTCTTCTCTATCTCATATACAAACTCTCTCAACCTATCCTCTCGTATCTCTTCTCCTCTCCTCTCTCCTCTAAGCTTACCCCTTTCCTAACCTTAAAGTTATAATAAGTCTCTCGTAAGTACACAACCCTTCTACGTTCTTCCATCTTCCTTCCTTCTTCATCTACCTTCATCTTCTTCTTCCCTTCTATTTGTATTCAAGTATTTTCAAGTTTAAATTGTAATAAGTATTATTATATTAATAAAATCTTCTTATTTCTTATACATCTTTCTCCTATATTGTTATTTTATCTTTGATTTTGGGATGATCAACATTGGATCCTATAGCTTTGTCTAAATCTAGATGATCTTTATATGATTCTAGATCAAGATCTGGTTTTATGACCTATTAAAAATAGTTGGCTGGTTCAACCACTTGATTTTTAAAATATTTCTTTTATTTTGGAATGATCAAAGTCGGATCCACTAGTCTTTGACTAAATCTGGGTGATAAACAAATGATCTTAGATCAGATCTGATAAAGAGAATAAACTATATGGATAATTTTATTGTTTTATGTTTATTTATTTTATTTTCTGATTTTTATTTACTTATTGCAATTTATAATTTTACCTTATATTTTGTTTGGTTTCATACCTGTTGGAGTATAATAATTAATTATATAATAAATTTTTAAAGAGTATGGTTAATATAAATGGTATATTGGCTGGAAACCCGATCTGCAGTGCTACTGGTACAAAGCAGAGATTTTAACCCTAATGGTCTGGTGTAATAGTACCATGTATGAGAATTAGATAAAATACATATTAAAATTCTAAACAATTAATTAAACTTGCTTTCTTTTATTACTCTTGCTTCGTGTATATATATATATGTCATCATTCTATTTTTGATCGTATAGGGTATAATTTCATCACCCAAATCAATAATAATTTTCGCGCTAAAAATGAGGATGTGATGCAAAAATTATTATTGATTTGGGTGATGAAATTATACCCTATATGATCAAAAATAGGATGATGACAATATATATATGCTAAATTAAAAGAATATATACTTTTATTCAAAATTATATTGAAGATGTCTTTTTTTTTTGTAATTTCATATTTAATAATAGTCCAATAGCTATTTTTATCAAACATAAAACCTTTACATCATTATATAAATATCTAATCACTAACAACTAATATTAAACAGCTAACAGCTAGTAAAATAGTTAACAACTAATAAAATAGTTAATAACTACTTAAACAACTAAAATTATCAAACAGGGCTTAATGAGGCTATCGATACAACTTGGCAAGAAAAGGCTAATAAGTACTACATCAACCATGTATATAATAACAACCTATGTATATGATGATAAAAATATGGAATTTATAGAAAGTATATTCAACTTATCCAAATGTCATCACTCTTAATCAATATCATTCAATTAACCATAATGGTTAAGATGATGGTCTAAGCCTTGCTACCAATACATGTGAATTTATTTTATTTTTAAGTATAAAAAATGACAATTTATTGAAAAGACATCCTTATGTTGTAAATCATATTTATTTTATTCTATTTATTTATAAAAAATCATTTATTATTAAGCTTCCTAGAATAGCAAAGTGGAACCTTCCCTTTATGATTTATTCATGTATACACTAATACAAAAATATGATATAGTGAATTCTACTAATTAGAGTGTTAGTCAGTTTATTATTTAATCTAACCTAAAGCATTTTTATATTATATTATATTATAAAATTATATATAATTATAAAATCATAAAATTATGTTATCAAGTGGTGGATATGATCAGGTCTTCAAAGTTAGCCACTTTTATAAAAAAAAAAAGATAATAGAGAATTTGGCACCATAGGAGAAGAAAAATATAATTTACAATATTTTGAGTTAAAATTTTTTACTGATTTTCTTTTACTTTTTTATAATGTTAATCATGTGATTGATAGTTAATAATTACTTTAAAAAAGCATCTTTCTAATATTGTAAGTTTTAGGAATTATACATTCTAAATCTAGAATTTGTATTTAAATGATTTATTTATCAAGTTTTTAGGGTTGATCTTGGGAGTTTATGTATCAAATTTTCCTTGATGGTGGATTTGATTTGGAGTTTAACTCATGATTTTTAACTCTATATCAATTGGATTTTCAAATAAAAAATTCAATGCTCTTACATGGTGACTGTGATTATTTAATATCTTTCAATTATTCATTGCTTAATCAATTTTATTTAATTTACATGATTATATTACTTGTTTAAAGGTCCTAATAAATGGTATCAGAACTTTGACTCTTTAGGAGTGAAATTAATGGTGTAAATTAATATGGATAATTCTATCACAATTATGATAGACTTATTTACTATAAATTATTTAATATGGAAGTCAATGATACAAGATTATTTCTATGGCAATGATTTATTTGATCTAATCAAATTAGGCTCTAAGAAGCTTGATAAAATTTATAATGAGGAATGGAAGAAATTGCGCATGAAATCGGTGTGGAATAAAAGAAAATGGGTGAATTCAATATTTAAATTGATGTAAAAGTATTATAGAAGAAATTGGAGGATATGTATGAGAGGAAGAATGCCTAGAATAATGCTTCCATGATTAAGAGATTAATGAACTTAAAGTTCAATAAAAGGAGATTAGTAGTATATCATTTGAGTGAGTTCTAAGACTTAGTGAATCAACTTGCAACCATGAAACTAACCCCTAATGATGAATTGCAAACTTTACTTCTCTTGAGATCTTTACTAGAAAACTAGGAAACATTGGTGGTATCTCTTAACAACTTTAATCCTATTAGAGTTATCACTTTAGAGATGGTAAAAAATGACTTGCAAAATAAAGAGATCAAGGGAAGCGATTTAAGAGTTGATATTTTATACATTTATATCAAAAAAATTAAAGCAAAAGTAAAAGTAGAGGTCTTAAATGATATGGTAAATTCAGGAGCAAATCAAAACTAAAGAGAAAATTTATTTACTATCATTATGGTAAAGAAAAGCACATGAAAAGATACTACATGGCTTACAAGAAAAAGTAGAAGGATGAGAAGAATTAGAAAAAATTAGATAAAATAAACACCACTAGTATTATATGAGAAGTAGATGAAGAATTGATAGACATTTTCCTTAATGAGGAACAATGTAATGTTGTGAAAAATTCTTCTATGTAGTGGGTGGTTAATTCAAAAGCACATTATCATGCTACACCCAGGAGAGATATTTTTATGAATATATACTAAGGAAATTAAAAGAATAATGATGAGAAATAGTAGTTATTATGATGTAGCAGGAGTTGATAAATTTTATGTAATGATAAACATGAGTCATATATTGACATTGAAAGATACAAGACATGTTTTAGATCTACAATTGAATTTGCTTTCCAATTACACCTTGGATTTATATGGTTATCATAGTTATCTTGGTAAGCAGAAGTGGAAGTTAATAAAGGGTTCTATAGTGGTAGCTAAAGGTTATGCTTATAATAGGTTGACAAAGACATATATGAAAGTTATAAATGGTGAGGTCAGTACAATTGATAATGATGTTTCATTTAACTTATGGCATAAAAGAGTAACTCGTATTAGAGATAAATGGTTACAAGTTTTGGTAAAGAAATCTCTTATTCTCTTTTCTAAAGATATGACTTTAAACCTTTGTGATGTATGCTTGACAAGAAAGTAACATAGAGTCTCTTTAAGTAGTACTTATAAAAGAAAAGATAATGTACTTGAATTAGTGTACTCTAATGTATATAATCCTATTAAGGTAGAAAGTGTGGATAGTAAAAGATGTTTTTTTAACCTTTATTGATGATATTTCATGAAAGATTTTGGTTGTTTTCATTCAAAATAAAAGACATATTTTGTAATAATTAAAGAAGTTTCATATAATAGTAGAATGATATAAAGGTATGTCCTTGAAGTGTCTTTGCAATGACAATGGAGGTGAATACACTTCAAAGGAGTTTGAAGCTCATTGTTCCTAATATAGCATTAGGCATGAGAAGATATTTCCTGATACCCCTTGACATAATGGTTTAACCAAGAAAATGAATAAAACTATCATTGAGAAGGTCAACTATGTGCTTAAAATGGTTATGAAATAGTGCTTAAAATGGAACTTATGAAATAAACTCCAAAAATGGAGGTGTACCTTATTGGTGTAGACAATATATATTAAATCTTTTAAGCTAATCTTAATTATATAGTCTTAACCTACCCAATCTTAAAACTGTTCAACTATGCTACATAATCTTAAAATCCTTTTCTTTAGATATGAGATTAGTTCTTTCATATTCCTTCCGTCTAAAAGCTTGTCAAGAGCTATTTCGTATATCTTTAGCATCAATAATTCTCATCGTCTTTGGTCCCCAAGTGTCACATACTCATCAATTTCCATTTGGTTCATTCCTAAACCACATCAATTGTATTAGGAGAGGTCTCAACTTTATTTTAAGGAATTCAATTTTATTTTTTAGCACTTTTATTATATTCATTTTCAAATTATTTTATTATATTATTTACTTTGATGCTTATTTTTAAAATTATTTTAAAAGATCTTCAAAGTTTATTTTAAGAGTCTATTCACCTTTTTAGTCACCATTTAGGATTGACAAATCACACACAATTCAAAGTAATTTATATCAAGGACTATCTTTGATAGAATATAACAAGAAGCCCAAAAAAGGATTAACATATGTTGAATTTTGGATATCATAGGCATACATGTATCATATTGTTATACATAGAATAGGTATATACATAAAATAAAATATAATACATCAGCAAATGTATGCAACATTTTAGTTAATATTTTATTGAATTTTACATATATTTTGATATAATAAAAATTTTAAAATCTATTTTAACAAAATCTTATAAAAAAATATTCAAGAAAGAATAATGCCTGCAAAATTCCTGCACGCATAAAGATGTTTACGGGGGTGATGGATTAAAAAGAAAACGTTATTTTTCGCATTTAATTAACAAGACGAAGATGAAAAATGGCTTCCTGCCATCGTCCCATTTGGTTTCAGGTATCAAAGGCTTCCCATTACAAAATAGTGTTCCTCTGTCTGGAAATAACACAATAACTCAATCTTTACATCTGTTAAACAACATACAAAAATATACACTTTCATGCAGCAATCCTGTACTGTTTTTCTTTTGTGCAGGTTAAAATCTTAATTAATATGACGAAAGATACCATGGATGAATGCGTTAAAATACTTTATTGATGATTATATAAATTAAACAAAAGGATTTACTGAGACAAGATAAAAAATAAAAAATAAAAAATAAAAGTGAATATCACGATGATAACCTTCGTCTGCTGAGCCTGTTGAGATATTTGTCCCCTTGGGCAAATCCTTAAGCCATAATGCTGCCAATGAAGTATCATTCACAAAAATATAACAAAGAATCTCCCACGTTTACTCAGCCAATTAGCATTCAATCATCCAATTTTGATTCAAATAAGTTAATCATTCGCATTCTAATTAATCATAGCAATATCTCTTCTTTTTTGGTTTTGTCCTGTTACTGAATGCGTCAAACAAACATTGTGATGTTTTGTTGTAATTCTTTACTCATTAGAAGAGCAATCCATGAATTAAGGCATGACACTCGATCATGCATTTGATTCAAGTAAGCTGAAACATTGATAATATTCTGTCCATACAAGAATGATTGTGGAGGTTTTCTCAAGTTTGAGTAGTTTTTATAATAAATAATTTCTATAAAACAATCTAGATTTTTGAATACTTTAAAATGTTAGAAATTCAAATAATACTCACCCATGGCCTTGACACATAGAAGAAAAACAAATTAATATTAAATATAAGAAGAGCAAAAGATATTCGAGGAGTCATAACGGATCAAGATCTAGTTATATTTGAGAAAGAATGCTAATGATATAAGAAAAAACTTCAAGCTACATAAAAGTGTAATAGATGGATCATTAGTATATACTAATTGATGTCTCCTAATCATATCAAAATTTTTAGGCTTCCTTTAATAAAATTAGTACTCATAATCATGGTAAATTATTTTAATAATTGTTAAATATTTAGCATATATAAAAATGGATTGATTTGTACGTTTTAAACGTAATGAATTGTTACATGTAAGAACATGTTAGAAATATAAAATTATTTTTATAATTTTATTTAATAATTTAAATTTTAAATTGATTTATGTTAAAAAAAATACTCCATCTTTTAGTGATTAAATATCATTGAATTATGATGGAAATTAAAATTTAAAATAAAAAGATAATGAAATCATATGAGGGAGATGTACCACCACATTGCCTATATGATGCCATAAGATGGGTTAGAAAAACCCAAAAACCATCCATATTCGGTTTCTAAAGAGAGCAACAACGTACCCATTTCGTGAATAGAAATTGTTGAGATGTATAAATATTTTTCTTGTTATTTTAGCAATATTTCATTTGTAAAAGAAAGAAAAGAAAAGGGGAGTAAATATAAACGATTAGACTTTGTTAAATACACTCAATATATAGAGGTTTACCATCTTGAATTAACCCGGTTGTTGGTTAGTAATTAATTAGTGTATAAACCATGGTGCTAATTACTCAATTAATGTACTAGATAATGATTGCTTGGTTGATGGAAACACAATAATAGATATATTAGAATAATAATAATAAAGTATTAGCTATTGCTAATAGTACCATTAAAGGAAGAAAAATAATGTGATTGCAAGAAAAAAAGAGAAGCTAAAGCACTTTCATAGGACCCATTTCATGTCTCCTCACTTGCCCCATATGATTTGATTTTTCTCTCTTTTCTTTTTTTTTTTTCTTAAATTTTTACATATAAAAAATTCAATTTATATTAATTCCCTTGATCCTCTATTTTTATTTCATATCTCCATCGAAAATAAAATAATATTCTCTTGCTTTACTTGTTTAATTTCTCTCTTATTAGCCTTAGCTACTAGAAACAAAAGTTGAGCGTTTCTAGGTAGTCATATTATATGTCAGGAGCCAAAGGGAAAGAAATAGTTGAAGGGTCATCAAGATCAAGCAGCGGCGGTGGCGACGGCGGCGGCGGCGGTAATGCAATTGAACTTCATCAACATCAGATGCAGTTGCAAAACCCGCCGCCGTTAAGCCGGTATGAGTCGCAGAAAAGGCGAGACTGGAACACTTTCGGTCAGTATTTGAGGAACCAGAGGCCGCCAGTGGGCATGTCACAATGCAACGCGAACCATGTTCTTGATTTTCTGCGATATCTTGATCAGTTTGGGAAGACGAAGGTGCACTTACATGGGTGCGTGTTCTTCGGCCAGCCGGAACCGCCTGGTCCATGTACTTGCCCACTTAAACAAGCTTGGGGCAGCCTTGATGCCCTAATCGGACGGCTAAGAGCAGCTTTTGAAGAAAATGGTGGATTGCCTGAAACCAACCCATTTGCAAGCGGTGCTATTAGAGTTTATCTTCGTGAAGTAAGAGATTCACAAGCTAAGGCAAGAGGAATTCCTTACAAGAAGAAGAAAAAGAACAAGAGGAACAATCCTATGAAACCAACTACTGATCCTGATCCTGATCATGATCATGATCATGAAAGCTCCAGCTTTCCCATGCAGTAATCTTCAACAGATTTGATTAATTACTGTGGTCCCTATAAAACAAATCATGGTAAATTATATATATGTGTGTGTATAATCTTATTATATTTATTTTTTAAAATTCTTTCCTATAGTGTCTTCGAAATGGTTAGTTTTAATTTGTTTGATTTATTTTATTAAATGATTCAATATATATATATATATGCGTAGACTGGCTAACTGACTTATCTTATACCTGCTTTGACTTGTAATTTATATTCTCATAACTGGTAGAAATAATAAACTTGACACGTTAAGTTGGGTGGCGTGGTTCCTTTGGATTTTAAACCCTAAGGCTAAAGAGTCTGCAAACCCTAATCAGCACAGTATGTCTTTGAAGATATATATAGTGGTTATAGAGAGTTATTTCGAACATCTTTTAGAAATGATGCGAAGCCATGACTCTAAGGTAAAGATTCCTCCTTTACACTTTCTCAATATATAGTCCCTTCATTTGACTCGCTTTTCCTCACGCAAGATCACAGTCCAAACTCTTCTCGGATTCTGCGAGATCTTATATAAATGCCTTCCATGAATGGCCTTCTCTCTCTCTCTCTCTCACTCTATATATATATATTGGAAGAGTTAAACCACATATATATGTATTTAGCTATATTTTGCATTACCATATATTTGTATAGCATTGTGAATATGATTCAGAAAATTTTCTGATTTGAAAGAGCATAGAATTCTATAATCTACAGGATCGGTCAAATTAATGCATATTGAGCGTCTTTGTTTGTTGTTGAATATAACATAATGATTAAGCTTATTAACATAACATATTCATTGATGCATATATATATATATATATCTTGAAGCTGCTTTGTCTTGTTGTTTATTTTGTAATATTATTTGTCCTCCCTTTTCTAATATTTATTTATATATAATGTTATATTGTCCTTTTCTTTTGTCAAGTATACGTTCTCTACTCTTTTTACCTGAATCCGATTGCCTTTTGTCCGCTAAGAGAAATCACAATTTGGCATTTATGTTATGGTACTATTACCCTTCATTTATGCTTTTCTAGCCAATAGTGATTGGAATATTCATACCAGTTCTCCCAATAATTGATCATCTGTGTAAGATATCAACTTCATACACAAATATTTATACGCAAAAAAGTTTGATTAGTGGGAAAATTAATTTTTTAATCAATAACCAAAGAAGCACTATGGCTATGTACATAGTACACGCATTCTATTTATTTGTATAATGCATATATATAATCCAAGTGCTTTTGCTTTGCCGGTAGCTAAATCTATGCCTTGTCTTGTATGTATAGGAAGTTTGAATTACACTAATAACTTCTTTTAAACTCATTTCAGGTCTTCATAATGCGTTTTTCAAAGTCCTAAAATTGAAATCGGAATTGGAATCAGAATCAGAATTGGAATCGGAATTCCCTGGTTATGTACTATTATTAATATACACCATTTTGGAGCTTTATCAACACTTTCATGGATTTGGGGTATTGGTCTTCACTAAGGGCATCAAGCATTGTAATATCTTTGTACCTAAAGAACAAATGAAAGAAATCACGGTGAAATTGATCAAAGTGTGGTAAGTAAAATTTTCTCCTCATCCCTTTCGTCTAAGTCCTTAATCATTCATAGATTTTAAAGTTTGATATTACATCAATCCGCCATGTATTATTGTTGTCTTTCCATGGAAATTGAACTATTCTAGCTAGTTGCCATTTTTCTCCATCTTGTGTATCATATATAGAAATTGTGGAATTTTGTGAATACATCATAAATGCTAGTACCTTACATGATCACTTTCGTATGTTATGGTATAGCGATAAGGATGTTGAAATACACTTACATAAATCGATACGATGAACAAAATCAACTGATATATCATCGTATGAATATTTATATTTCATGTTTATAGAGGTTTTTTTTTTTTTTTTATAATTTTTGTGGGGCTAACTATTTTGAAGCAAAAGGAAATTTGCCATATTTTACCCTTTCAAAACTAGTCCTTCAACGGCATCAATCCCCACCTATTGTATAATGTAATGTCCCACATCTTTGATTATTTGCTTTGGTTTTTATGATTTATCATTGGATTCCTTTTTGGATACATCTACCACTAATTGCATTCATCGCATTTCTTTGATCAACATCTTCCCCCATTAAACTTCTTTTTTTCCCTCTTATTTACTTCAGAAAAATGTTCTAGTCAGAATTCTCATGTCTACGTCAGGATTTAAGATTGTTATATCATTGTCTTGGGTGATTTATTGATGCCATTATTACTTCTTTATCTATGACATAAGGCCGGGTGGTCATAGCCTCCTGTCTGAGGAAAAGAAAATAATTTTATTTTCACCGAAATATAAATAAATAACTAATATTGACCATCAATTTAATCTAGAAAATAATTTAGGTACAAGTTTTCTGCCATATAACTTATATATCATGTCAACAAACTATATTATATTGGCTTATAATTATTTACATTTTTAATGAGAAACACTTGATCCGATTATTCTCCTAAATTCTTATCTTCTGTTGATTTTTGATATTTAATTTTATATTAGTCAAGTCCTAATTTTCTAAAGAATTCAAATGGGGTAGGAAAGTATAGAATATTATAGTTTCAAAATTCAATTCCTTCACTTAATCTTTATTATTTATTATTATCCATATCTGTTTTTGTCCAATCTTATCATTAAACCACATTAAATAATGTCCACTTATCTTATAAATCAAAAGATAACAATGTTATCTTTTAAAGTATTATATTTATTTTAAGAATAAAGAATTCATAAAGAGGTGTCATTTCATATTAAATAATATTTTTGCATCTTCCACCAAATTATGATAAATTCTTTTCTATATATATATATATATATATTAATTATGTTAAATACATGAAAAAATTAACTATCTACATGTTGCCAATCATAAATCAATTCGTTGCATGAAATCACAGATGAATACTAATGATAAGGATTCAGTCATTGCTGATTACTGAGGTTAAAGTAACGCAAGTCGGTCATTGAGTTTTGCATCACTTTTCCACGTTATTTCCAGACAAAGTGATAGAGTAAGCCCCGAATCCAGATATTATTGCTAATTAATTAATCATTAAATTTAGGATAATACATTAATATATATTCTTCAATTTATTTGAATTTTATTTTATAATAACTTTTAACTCATCTTCTTTTACTATTCAATAATAGTCAGTTGAAAATAATTACTGCATCACAATTAATATCAATCAAAACAATCATTCACCATTAAAACACCTAATCAGTTGTTTTGGCTCATACTCTAATCCTATATGACAATATATACTTTTTTGATTTTTTATTTCAATGTTTAAATATTCTTTCAATCAAATGTTTAAATTATTATTTTTTTATGCAATTAATCATATTTTCTATTATATAAATATTGAATCAGTTGAAAATTTCGTTAAACCTCATGAATTTCAACATTAAGTGCATATTATAATTCTCTCAAAACATCAAATTAATTAAAGAAAATTTGCAATAAAATAATTTAAACGTCAAAATGTTATAAAAAATTTTCCTAAAATTGATATACCTTTTAGTTTAATAAAACATTTATTTGAACTAAGAACGCATTAATCTGATTACAGATTTTTTTTCTTTCAATAAACCAAAACAACAGAAATATTTTTAAAAATTTAATTATAGATATTTTAATTTGTATAGGATTAATTAATATTTTATGCAAAATAGAAAAACTTACAAATATAATTGAAAAGATTGTCATTTAAATATAATTTAATATATCAATTTTTATCTTATACTAAATCTACTAAACAAGATTGTCACATAAATTAACTAAATACATTATATTTATTAAATGAATATTTAATAACCATGATTTTAACCTATATTTTTTCTTTATTATAATGTCCTTTCAAGCATTATTTTCATGTTTTTCCCTTCAAACATAAGCATATAATATAGTATTTCATGCATTTTCTATCATTTCATACATCACACTCATATCTTACAAGATTAGATTAATTTTATACATTTTCTTCACATTTGGCATAAATTAACATGCCATTTTAGTTTTGACATAGAAATCACATAAGTCACTTTACATTAGTTTATGAGTTTGTCATATTTATTTTAGTTTACATGGTTTATATAGGTTATTAGATTCATTTTTATGCATTATAACTTTAGTTCTAAGTCCTTAGGTGATGTGGTATGGAACACTAGTCGAGTTAGTTACGTTTTATACTTCTTAAACTCTGTTTTCATGCTAAAACGAGTCTTGCACGACTCATGTAAAAGGCCACACAAGTCGTGTAACAACCAGCCTTTTTATTTAATTTAGATTCATGCATTTCCTCCCTTGGTCAAGCCATGTAAGGTTTCATATGACTCGTATGGAATTCGACTCCCTTTTGTTTCTTCCCCTTTTATGTTATTCGAGTTTCACACACGTAGTGTAACATTTACACAACTCGTGTGACTCATTTAAAGCACAATTTCCCTCTCTTTTGCTAGCTGTTTAATCATAATTTGGAGGGTCACGATGCATTCTAGGATTTGACCTATTTTTAGATGATTTTAGAAGAGGTAAAAAGTGATGATATAATGTGGGAAGGAGGAAGAGAGCATTATTAGAGAATTAGCTTAGGGTTTTAAATTTAGGGGGGAGATAGAGAGAAAACAAGATTTATTTTTGTGTGATTTAATTGCTAATCTTTTCTTCTGCATCTTTTTTCTTGTCATGACCTTTCATTAAGATGTTAAGGAAGCAACTAAGAAGGAATTGAGAAGAGTAGAAGACGAAGTAGCATGAGCAACATTATTATTCAAGATTTTCTTTATCTCCATCTCTTTTTATTCTAGTTTTGAACTTCTTATGGTTGTATTTTCTTTATTCTTCATGTTCTTTTACTTTATTCCAATCTTAGTTATGATTTGATTATAATTTGTAAGAATTGGATGATATTTGAATAGAATTAATTTCCTTCCTATTATGAATTTATTTACCTATTTATGTTCTTAAGTTGTGATTCATGCATATGATGTTTGATTGTTAGAATGGGTCCTTTTAACATGTGAACATTGAACTAGCTCTGCTAATTGCTTTGAAAGAAGGTTTAACTTTACTGAACAAACTTAGGAACCCCAAATTATAACTGTTTAGATATAGGGATTAATTAATTTGGAGGCATAAAGTGTAGAAATTAGATTTAATCACTGAAGTTAAACTTAATAATCACAAAAGTAGGGTGTTAGCTTAGCTTAAGTAGGTAAATTACTCTTTTGAAAGAAAGAACTTTATATTTAAATACTACTTTGAAGTTGGTAATTAGACTATTAATGGAAGATTTTATTTATGCTCATATTCATCTATTCCTATGGTTAATTATACATTATGCATACTATATTAGTTGGTTAATGATTTAGTTAATTTAATAAACTTTATCTTATATTTGAATGTTGCATTGCTTAAATAATCTATGAAATCAATAACTAGTACTTAGCCACTCTTGGTCTTAAAAAATGATACCCTTAAGCTGTACTCATGATCTGTACTCTTGCGATGGCGTGATTTCAATCCAAGAATTATAAATTTAAAACTTATTGAATCAATATACTTGCTAAAATACACCTATTTACACGCCGACAATATTATATAAGAATTATTTTTTTTATTAAAAATGAAATATAATTAACTGATGAGTTTAAATATATTTCTTATATAACTTTTAATTATATTATATCATAATAATGGAGGAAAATCAACTAAATCATTATGATAATAAAAGCTTAATCAATAAAAATAAAATATATTTTATGTTTAAATTGAAATATAATCTCTATTATCTTTGAATTCTTTAAAATATAATCAAGTAATTGATAATAATATAAATATATCACATCATAAATATAATATTAAATTAAATTAAATTAAAGAATTTTAATGAAAATTAAATGTAATAAAATTAAAATAAAGTGGAAAATACAAAAAGATATTATATATGAATTTATTATAAGAAATTTAATTAAAACATTGACTACATTTTTGATATAATAAATATAAAATAACTTTGTTTTCAAAATATAAAATTTGTACTTTCTGAATCAAATATTTTCTTATTTCAAAATTTTTAAATTAAATTAAATCGATTATAATTTGATTTTTCAGTTAGATTTTTTAAATATCAGTTAAGATCTTAATTTTTATTTTCTCAATTTTATTGACAATATTAAATTTTAGTATCAATATGATATTATGATTCATTAATATAAGTTATTATATGCTTGGCCAACATTCCTATTTGAATGACGAATGTATGTTAACCAAGAAAAATATTTTGATTATATTAGAAAATAAGAAATATATTATTTTAATTTTATATCATAATGCAAATCTTAAAAAATGAAAATAAGATTTATTTGAAATTTAAAATAGCATGATTTAAATAACAATAATCCTAATTGTCACAAATATGAGCGGTGCTCTTTAATTTTCCTTTTCTTTTTTTTGAAAAGAAAATCTATCTGAGACACAAAAGATTGATGTTGCATGTCATTTGTCGGTACACAAAACATACAGCTTTCTCGTTTTTCATGTGTATGTGTGTGTATATATATGAATATATACATGCATACATATGACTTGTTACAATTATAAATATTGTTAAAAAAAATTGTGAGAAATGTACAACACATACAATTACAAACTAGTTTTTTCGAAATTCAAATACATTTGTAAACTTTATGTTTTTTTTGTTATTTTTTAAACTTGAGAACAATCATATTAAATTTAAAAATATATTTTAAATATAATAAATTTTACAATTATATTTAATATAATAAACAAATATTATAACAAAATACATTTCTAGTAAAAAAAATTTATTATCATAAATTTTTCTTTTGTAATAAAAATTGAACAGTGAAAAATAAAATTCATCATTAATTCATCATTAATATTATTTATGTTAGTCGTCATGAAACTTAAAAGTATGTTTTGATATTAACATTTTATGCTTTCTTAGCTTGATTCCAAGTATCTTATGAAGTGAACATACATTACATAGTGATACAATCATATCACTTTTGGTATATTCATATAATGAATTGCTTGTTGCATATGATCATATGCATTTATGGGATTGTTTTTCTACAATCATTTAAAATAGAAAACTCGATCTTCTCGGGAGGCTACCTTGAGGAATGAGACGGACTCAAAAGAGTCACAAGATGGAGTCACCATAGGATAGTTCCGGAATTGGTTCAACCGACCCATTAGCATGAGTGCTAAGTCAAACCCTTCAGAGATGGGTTCAGGTGGTGAAGATTTATTCACTCAGAGTTTCAATTTTGCTTTTACCATTTTAATCGAGCATTCATAAGCATACAACGGGGTATAGCATAACAACAATCATGGCAGATATAGCATGATCAATATGATATGGTAATCATAGCATGACATTATGATATGACAATCATGGGATGAAACATGACATGTGAGATAATATGACATAAGCATGGCATGTGAGATGACATGACATAGGCATAACATGTGAGATGACATGGCATAGGCATGGCATGTGAGATGACATGATATAGGCATGGCATATGAGATGACATGACATAGGCATGACATGTGAGATGACATGGCATATGCATGACATATGAGATGACATAACATATCCATGGCATATGAGATGACATGACATAAGCATGACATGTAGGATGACATGACATAAGCATAACATGTGAGATGACATAGCATAAGCATGGTGATAAACACAAGCATGGCAGCACGAATGAAAGTAAAGGCCGATGAAAGGGATCAAAGAAGATAGGGGATACACGAGGGATTTAAGGCTAAATCGTATAAAAATAGGGAGAATAAAGATATTTTATTACAAAGAATCTTCATCGATACAAAAATCTGAGACATTAAGCAATATCTTAACCACTTGGGAAAAAGTCAACCTTAGACAACATGAGCCGAAAATGCACGAATGAAAATGTAAAATAAACAAGCAAAATTGTTAGTAGCAAATGAAATTTAGGACTTGATTGACTAATTCTATGCTACATGAAAGCATGAATCAAGAGCTGAAGTCTGATGAATGACAATAATCATGAAAAGTTAATAAACACAAGCCAGATCATGAAAATCATGCAAAAATTGATTAATTTTAGGCAAAATCAGT
>CANYBF011325481.1:0-15532 GCA_948192965.1 Dalechampia spathulata | reverse complement strand
CCTTTATGCTTTCTTTATGTTTATAACATGTGATGTGTCCCTTTGTATGCTTTATGCCATGAAAGAGTATGCTAACAAACTTAAACCTAATTGCGTGTTTAGGAACTTTCATTGAAATTAAATAAGTGAACATAATAAAATGAAACATTAATAAATTTGAAATCCCGAACCCAAACTCTGAAGAAATTCAAGCCGCTTTCCAATACAGGAAGGCCCAGGTTTTATTTCCCAATTTTTCTAGTCATTCAATTGAATTGACAAAACAAACTGGGTGGCGACTCCACTTAATAACCTCGACGCGATCTTTCTAGGTTAAAGACCAATCAACTATGGAAGTACGCCATTGAGAGCAAGCACCACGGTATCTCACGCCGAACAGCGTGCAGCGCTTCCGCGTCCGGGGTGCGCTACTCTTACACTCACATTGATATGCTAGTCGATAAAGCAGCCACCAGTGCTATGTATTCATTTGCAGATGGATTTTCAAGCTACAATCAGATTCTCATAGCTATCATTGATAAGGTGAAAATATCTTTCATCATAGAGTGACAAACCTATTACTATAAGGTCATACCATTTGGTCTAAAAAATGTAGGTGCAACCTATCAGAAGGTTGTAACAATCTTATTACATAATTTAATCCATAGAGAGGTCGACGTCTATGTGGATGATATGATGGTAAAGTTTGACATTGGAGAAGGGCATATTGCTACTCTTAACAGGTTTCTCATACAGGTTAAGAAATACTAGCTTAGATCGAATCTAAAGAAGTGCACATTGGTGGTGATGTATGATAAGCCATTAGGTCATGTAGTTAGTTATACGAGTATTGAAGTGAATCTAGATAAGTGAAGTTGATCCAAGAGATGCTTATTCCCAGAATTAAGATCGAAGTTAGGGGATTTTTAGGGTAGCTTTAGTATATCAATAAATTCATTGTTAGACTCACTATCATATGTAAGCGTATCTTTAAGCTCTTATGGAAGAACTAACCATTGGTTTGGGATGAGAATTGCCAGTTTATATTTGAGAGAATGAAACATTACCTCTCTAATATGCTAATTCTGTAACCACCTCAGTTAGGAAGACCACTATTGCTCTATTTAACCTTAGAGGATAAGCCAATGGGGGCAATGATGGCTTAAGAAGATAAAGTTAGAGTTGAACATGTTGTTTACTACTTGAGAAAGAAGTTGTTATCAACAAAATGTAAATACAATTTTATTGAAAAGTTATGCATGGCTATGGTTTGGGTAATACAGAAGCAAAACAGCATTTGTATGGAGCTCCTTTGCTGGTGGGAAGCTCTCCAAGTGGTTGTTTGTGTTATCTAAATTTGATGTATAGTATGTCACTAAGAAAGTGATTAAAGGTAGAGTGATTATTGAGTTCTTAGCATCCAAGCTGATGGATGACTCAGAGACATTTAAATTAGACTTTCCTAATGAGCACTTGGGGGTAGTAGATGTTTAGAAATGACAACTACACTTTGATGATATAATCAATAAGAGGGGTTTAAGTATGTTGGCCCCTCAGAAGAAGAATTAATCATGCTCTTAAAGTAGTTGAGCTTTATAGTTATTAACAATATGATAAAGTATGAAGTATGCTTATTCATGCTTGAGGATTCAATGCTTATAACCCACCAATCCACGATCAAGTGAGATGTCAAAGAAGAAAAGCTCAAGCCTTATATTGAATACATGATGCTCATGGTTTATAATTTCAACTAATGTAAATTCATTCATACTCTGTAAAATGAGAATTAAATCAAATGATCGATGCTTTGACCATACTAGCTTCAGCATATGAATGACTATAAAGTCAAATTAAGCCAATAATCATTGAGTAGTCAAGAATCCCTTGCTATGAAAGAGAATGGGTAATGATGCTAGACTAACATGAAGAATCATCATGGTATACAAATATCATGAATTTCTTGAGAATTGATATATATTTAGAAGATGCAATTAAGATATATAAGCTGGCTCTATGAAGGCTAGCAGCCAACTTTACTTGATATTAAATTATTCTCTATAGAAGGATAGTCAATGGTCTACAACTTTGGCGTACATTGAGGGAGGAGATAACAATAGTCATGTAAATGGTTAAGAGTGCAAACAAGTCAAGTCGAGCTAAGCTTTACTATATTCAAGCTCAACTCAGTTATAATCGAGTCAAGCTTGAGCCGAGCTTTCAAAAATGTTTAATGTATCATGATCTTAAACAAGCCTTAAATAATCCTAATAAATATAAATTATAAAATAAACTATTTAATATTTATTTAAAGAATAAAAAATTATTAATAAAATATTATATTTCATAAATATTTATGATTTTACATTAATAATTAAATTAAAAATTATTTTTATATATTTATATGATTATAAATTTATAAATTACTTATATAAAATTAAATTTTTTACATAAATTAACAAGTTAGCTTATGAGCTTCTTATTAAGTTAGCTCACAAGGTTAAATGAGTTGAGTATTGTCTAAGTTGAGCTTATTTCATTTATTAAATAAGTTTGCTAAATGAGCTTGAACAAGTTTTTATCAAATGAAGCTCCAAGTAGCTCATTAGTAGCTTGGCTCGTTTGTATCCCTATAGACAGTGTACATTAGTGTTGTGGGTCTTACGTGAATGGATTTATCATGCATGAAAAGATCTTACACTATGATTAGTTTTAGCTTACCATAAAGATAAATTGAATATAATTTATGCAGAGATATCATGAATGTCAAATACATGTAGATCTAAGTCATGTCCCAATAATCGAATTGTAGAATTTGACAACTCTATGACATTCTTAGCGTGAAGAATTAACATCATGGATGAGATTCATCTTAATGCTTCTAATGAGCATCAATACATACTAGTAGATGTGAACTACTTTTTCAAATGGATGGAGGCAAAATTCTAAATAAATTAGGGGCAAAACAAGTTGTCAAACTCATTGAGAAGAATCTTATATGTCATTATAAAGTTCCTTACCATTTAGTGTTGGACAATGGAGTGTAGTTCTAAGATCAAGTCATTGATCTTCTAGATAAATACAAGATCAAGCATCATTGATTTTTACTATATTGCCTTCAAGCTAATGGGGTAGTTAAAATAGTTAATAAACCATCAACAAGATATTTGCCAAGACAATATAGACTTACTAAGATTGGCATTAGTAGTTATCTTTTATCTTATATTGTTACTGAACCATCACAAGAAGTCTTATGGGTGCTACCCTCTACCCTTAAGTCTATGAGACAAAAGCCATATTGTCTATAGAAGTGGAGCTCAAGTCATTTTAAGTTATTTTAAAAGCTCAGTTATTAGAAGTTGAGTGTGAAAAGGCTAGATATATGCAACTAACAACCATAGGTGAGAAGCGTCTTAAGGCTTTGTATCATTTGTAGCTTTATAAAAAGCGAATGATAAATGGATTCAATAAAAAAATCAAGATTTTTACAATTTAGGAAAGTGATCTAGTTCTAAATCAAGTCAGAATGGCTATCTAGGACATGCGGTGGAAATTTAGGCCTAATTAGGAAGGTCCATTCCTAGTTAAGAAAATCTTATCTAAAGACACATTATGCATCTCAAACTTAGAGGGTAAAAAATTCTCTAAATAAGTTAACCTTAGTCTACTAAAGAAGTATTTTATTTAGAGCAAAGGGTAAAATAAAAGTAAAAGTTTGGTAAGTTAAAAAC
Source organism: Dalechampia spathulata (assembly GCA_948192965.1). Lineage (NCBI taxonomy): Eukaryota > Viridiplantae > Streptophyta > Magnoliopsida > Malpighiales > Euphorbiaceae > Dalechampia > Dalechampia spathulata. Next base: position 11,825 of record CANYBF011325481.1, on the reverse strand, counting down.
TTGTTATAAACCTTGACATTTTACCTGCACGTTACAACTTTGATTCAGCTTGGCACAAGTCTCGGATGTCGATCCTGATTTGTATATATACCTTTTAGCCTCCTATGAGTGTTTTAGACATGTGGAGCATATAGTATTTTTCTTATGGAAGGCGGAGCATATAACATGTATTTTTTGATATATAGAGCATATAGTGCTACATGTTGTGCATGTTAAAAAAATTATATGCATGATGCACGACCTTTGTCATTAAATCAATGAATATGCTTATTTTCTCAATTAAATACCATTTTTAGTTGTATTTTATGTAGTCACTTGACATGTTAAGCTTAATTAGATGTTGTTTCATTTCTAAGTGATACCACATGTGATCTTAGAATCTTCCAATTATGCTTTTAATTGATTTTACCTAAAGTTGATTATTTTCATGATTTTCACAATCCGGCTCTTGTTTATTGTTGCATTTTCGTGAGTGTTGTCATTACATTCATCGAACTTTGGTCCTTGATTCATACTTTAACATGGTATAGAATTAGTCATTCATGTCCAACATTTTACTCATTGCCTAACTATTTATCTGCTTTTTGCATTTTTCATTCGTGCATTTCAGCTTATGCTGGCCAAGGTTGTTTTCTCGAGTAGAGGAGATGTTGTTTAACGTCTCAGATTTTTATATCATTGAAAATCCTTTATAATATAATAGACTTCTATTTTATTAGTTTTCCTTGGTATATATGATTTAGCCTTATTTTATAATATATCCCTCTATCTTTCTTGATCCCTTTCTTCGAGCCATTATTATTTTTCATTCATGTTGCTATACCTTATCATGTTGTTATGCTTGTTTTATCATTGCTATATGATATCATCTCTTACATGTCAGGCCCATACCATGTCATCTTTTACATGTCATGCCTATACCATGTCATCTTTCATATGTCATGCCTATGCCATATCATCTCATATGTCATGCATATGCCATGTCATCTTTCACATGTCATACTTATATCATGTTATTTCTTTCATATATCATGTATATACCATGTCATTTCTTTCACATGTCATAACTATGCCATATCATTTCTTTCACATGCCATGCCTATACCATGTCATCTTTCAGATATCATGCTTATATCATATCATCTCACATGTTATGCTTATGTCATGTTGGTATCTCACATGACATTCATATGCTATATTTCATTCACCATGATTGCCATATCATGATGTCATGCCATGATTGCCATATCATATTTACCATGCTATATTTGCTATGATTGATGCCATGTTATATCATGTTGTGTTCTTATTTCATGCTCATGAATGCTCGCTTGCCTAGGAAAATTAATTCTACTAAAATGAAAAAATCAAACTTGAAACTTTGAGGGAATAGATCTTCATCACTTGAACCCATCTCTGAAGGGTTTGATTGAACACTCATGTTATGGGTCAGTTGAATAAAATTCGAAATCATATGGTAGTAACTCCATCTTGTGACCCTTTTGAGTTTATCTCATTCCTCAAGGTGGCTCCTTGAGAAGACTATATTTTTACTCCAAGTGAACCCCCAATCTGTGCATCGCAAGCTTCACTCTAGGTCACGATAAAAACCCTGCCCATACCTGTAAAGGTATCTCATGTAAATATTAAGATAAAGAAAGAAATGATTGTTTAATAAGTTAAAAATCTACTTGGATGGCTTATGCAAAAGTTAGAGCTCAAAAGCAAAAGGAGAGCATTAAAATAGTTGATTAGAAAATCTCACAAGAGATTTATTAGTGATTGGAGTTAGGTTTAATGTATATTGAATACTCTACATCAATCTTAATATTTTCAAGCTAATGATTTCATTTTATTAATGTAAATGGAATGCATGTTTATAAACTTAGCCTTAAGTAATACTAATTACAAACATAAAATGTATCTCTCTTTCTCACTTTATTCCTGTTGACCCTAAATTTTTACCTATATGTGCTACATACTCAACCTTTTATTGATTTAGCTTAGTACTGATCCCTATTCTTGAATCCAAGGTATGCACAAAGGTTTTGGTACTCCATGAGTATTCTTAGCATATGAAAGTTGGAGCATGTTACATGATTTTCTAATGTGCAAAGCACATGATAGAAAATTATGTGATGTAAGTGGCCTATTTCCCTTGCTTAAGTAAGGTGCTCCATATGCTCCCTTGCTATTTGGCATATAAGGAGCCATTCTAACATAGGGTTCACATCTCAATATAAGCAAAATGATAGGTGCATATCATGTGTTTTTGTAATGTATGGAGCACATTCTAGTACATGTGGTATACATCACCTTAAAAGTCCAGAAATCCTACATTGCTAATCTATTTTTGGCAATTTTACCCATTCCTGTATAAATACCTCTCAGGTATTATGGAAAAGGGATCCAAATTTATAAAAAAAAAGTTAAACATTGTTAAAATTGTAACTCAATTAATTAACAATACAATTAAGCTCTTAAATTAGGTATTTCCTCTTATATTTTCTTCATTTTCTTTGATCTTTTCATGCGTTTTATGATTTTCGTTGCATTTTGATAAGATTTTCAACAAAATAGTAGCATTAGAGCCTTTCTATGGTTCTATATGACTTATGATAATCATAAAATTTACTAGTTTCATGATTCTTTTCATGATTTTGCTTAAAATCATCATTTTTTTTGAAATTGGATGTGTCGTACATGTTCACCTATGTTTGGTATACATACATGGTTTTCATACTACATATGGTGCTTGTATTGTTACATATGGTGCATGTAACATCTAATTTTGCAAAAAACTAATTTTTTAATCATAATTCATTGATTTTTAAATTAAAACAAAGAACCAGTGTTTTATTATTTCATAGTAGTCTAAATGATATAGAATCATCAAACATATGATAAAATTTGTTTAATTTTGGCCTCAAAATTAATTTTAAGTTAAAAGTCATTTTTAATTTGATTTTGTTACAAATTGGTATGATTGAGTTTTGAATTTAGATGTTGATTCATCTCTAAATAATATTGCATGATTTTGGAGTCTTGCATTTCAATTTACATGACCTATTGATTGATTTTTGCTTAAGTATCAATTTTATTTTAGTTGTTTTTCAATTAAATGCCATTTTAATTGATGTTCAATTCCATTTGATATGATTGGATCAAGTTTGAATGTCGATTAATTTCTAAGTGATGTCAAAAGTATCTTAGAATCTTCTAACTTATTTTCTATGACTAGATTTTCAACTTTTTTACTTAAAAATTAATTTTTCAACTTAATTTCAGTGGCTTAGGGGAATGAATCCAGAGTTGAGTATGTCAAAACTGTTGTTAATAGAATGCAAGTACAACACTATTGAGAAGCTATGCATGACTATGGTTTAGGTTATGAAAAAACTTAAACACTACTTCTAATTATATCAAGTACTTATATGAAGCTTCTTGACTAGTAGGGAAACTTTCTAGGTGGTTGATCCTATTATCAAAATTTGATGTGTAGTACATCACTAAGAAGTTGATCAAAGGTAGAGCCATTATTAGATTCTTAGCATCTAGGCTAGTGGATTATTCTAAAACTTTTGAACTAGACTTCCTTGATGAGCACTTAGGGGTAATGGATGTTCAAAAATGGTAATTATTGATGGTGTAATTAATAAGAGAGGTGTAGGTGTTGGAGTTATATTAGTCACTCCAAAAGGTGAACTAATTATGCTATCAAAGTGATTGACCTTTCCAGTCACTAATAATATGGCTAAGTATGAAGCATGCTTATTTGGTCTTGAAATTCTGCTAATGATCGACACCTATGAAGTTGAGGTATTAAAGGATTTAATGCTTGTAATCCACTAATCTACAATCAAGTAGGATGTTAAAGAACAAAAGCTTAAGCCTTACACTAAATACATGTAGTTCATGATTTACAATTTCAATCAATAAAAATTCATTTATACTCCATAAGATAAGAATTAGATGGTCAATGTCTTAGCGATAATAGCTTGAGTATACAAATGATCATAAAGTCAGATTCAACCTATAATCATTAACTCATCAAGGATTTTATGCTATGAGAATGAATGAATTACGACGTTAGACCAACTTGAAGAAGCTCCATAGTATGTAGATATATAAACTACTTGAGAACCAGTGCTTATCCAAAAGATACAAATAAAATTTATAAGATGGCCCTATGAAGGCTAGTAGCTAATTTCATCTAGCATCAAGGTGCTTTCTATAAAAGAATAATTTATCATTTGTAACTCTAATGCATATCAGGAAAGGAGATAGAGATAGTCATGTAGATAATGCACGCTAGTGTCTATAGATCTTAGATGAATAGATTTTCCTTATACAGAAAGATCTTGTGCAAGCTTATTTTTAGCTTACAATAGAGATAGACTATATATAGTTTGTATGGAGATGCCATGAATGTCAGATATATGAAGATTTGCATCATATCCCACCAGTCAAATCATAGAATTTGATGACACTATAGCCTTTCTCAACTTGGGGAATTAATATTATAGGCAAGATTCATCCAAATGCTTCTAATGGGCATTAGTACATACTAGTGGTTATTGACTACTTCTCTAAATAGGTAGAGGTAGAATCTTATGATAAATTGAGGGCAAAGAAAGTTACTAAGTTCATTGAAAAGGATCTCATATGCTATTATGGGATCCTCATCACTTAGTATCAGATAATGGTATGCAGTTCCAAGGCTAAGTTATTGATTTGTTATAAAGAACATCTTGGCCAAGGTAATGCAAACTTATTAAGAATTTGCATGAGTAGTTATCGTTTGCTCTATGGGGTTATTGAACCACTGTAAAAAGTCTTGTGAGTACTATAAGTGAATGTCAAATGCATTCAATAAGAAGCTCAAGCCTATAGCTATTTAAGAGGGTGATATTATTTTAAAGTAAGTCAAAATGACCATTCGAGACCTATGAGGGAAATTTAGACATAACTAGGAAGATCTATTCTTAGTTAAGAAGATCTTGTCTAAAGGCGTAGTCTGCATCTCATATCTAAAGGGTAATAAGTTCTTTAAACTAGTCAACCTTGACTAGCTATTAAATATTTTACCTAAAGAAAAGGGCAAAATGGAAAGCAAAAATAAACCAAGAGTCTAGTGAGCTAAAAACCTTGTAAAAGGTAGCTCATGCAAAAGTTAACATAAGAAAAACAATGATCACTCGATAAGCTAAAATCCTATTTAGATGGCTCATGTAAAAGTTAGAGGTTTAAAAGCCAAAAGAGAGCTCTAAAATAGTTAATTTGAAAAATTTGCAAGAGGCTAATTAGCAATATGAGTTAGGTTTAATGTATATTGAACATTCTATGCCAATTTTAACATTTTCATATTGATGTCAATTTCATTAATGTAAATGGAATGCATGTTCATGAACTTAACGTTATGTAATACTAATTATAAATATAAAGCATGTCCATTTCTTCTTTTATTGCATGCACTCTCTTTGTTGCTTAATAGTCTTGCAAAATAAAACCCCTAATTATAGCATAGAGCTCACAACTTGTACTCGTTATCTATAGTAGACCCAGCTCCAGCTCCAGCTCCAAATATCTTTACTGGTATGATCAGACAGTATGACCAAGTCCTCTTAACATGCTCTAGGAAGTAAGTGAGCATTCATCCTCCCTTAAAGACAAGTCTACCTAACCTCACTCTCCAAGATAGCTCTCATCCACTTGATGTAACCATCAAAAGATAGTGTGTTCTCCTTACTAAAGGTGTAGCCTCTCATTATATGGCTATGGGGAACATATCTCTATGGGTCACCTATTAGTAGTGTTAAAATTCCTAGCTTCTCCTGAAGCTAAATCTATAAAAGAAAAAAATAAATAAATAAAAAGCTCATTGAGTTAAAAACCTTGTAAAAGGATACTCAAGAGAAAACTAGAGCAACTCGCTAAGCTAAAAACGCAATAGGATAGTTCAGGTAAAAGTTAAGATCTATAAATAATCATAAAGACCTAATGAGTTGAAAACCTCATAAGAAGCAACTTATGTAAAAATTAGGATAAAAATACAATTGTTCTAAGTTGAAAACCTACAAAAGTGGCTTAGAAATCATACTTGGAGTAGTAGTAGACTATCACTAAAGCTCCTAGATCATCCTCACTTCACTCTATCTAGTCTGATTATCTTAACCATGATCATTGAAAAAGGAGTCCAACTCTGCTCCATCTAGTCCACTATAGGACTAATCATCAAATCCCTATGGTCAGATGGGTCAACAAGTAAAAACTATGCCAAAATTCCAAAGGCAGCTGCTCTCAACCATAAAGGGGTAGTCACCAACTTATGATTATATAACCAAAAGATGGTGGTGATACTAGCATAACCCAATTGTATCACATTGGTTATCGTATCTTAAGGCACCAAAACAGGTCAAAGACAGTCATATCAATAAAATCAGAAGCATGTCAATGCATAGTATCACTTACATAAGTGGTGTTTGGTGGCATGAAGGCTATATCATCTCTTAAATCCAAATTCATTGATAAATTATGCATTTATGTATTGCCAAAAATAACAAGTTGATACCATAGACAATTAACTTGGTCAAACCTTTGACCACTAATCAAACCTTTGATTAGAAAGTGCCATACTTAAGTAATGGGGTTTGAAATGCTAACTTTGGAAACAAAAGGCACACATATGATGGCATAAGTATTGATCCAATAGTTAATTACCCTCAATCTAATGCTTGACCACCATTGATCTAATAATTGATCACTTCAATCTAGCAGCTGACCAACTGATCTAACAATGATCATTAAATCAAGCATTAATTCATAAACTCTAAGCAATGAGCATCTAAATATAATCTTTAGGTGATTCATCTTGTAAAAATCCATAGGTCCAACAGATGACCATCAATCAACTTTGATCACTTCGCTCAAGCATAAGGCTCTTAATCATTACATTAGCTTACAAGCCTCAACATAAGCATCACTTCTTGATAAACTCTGATCACTTTACTTAAGCATTAGGATCCCATTTATTATATTGGGTTGCTAGCCTTTGCACAAGTATCTCTTCTTAATGAAGTATGATCACCTTACTCAAGCATCGGGCTCTTAATCTTTAAATTGGGTCTTAAGCCTCAACATGAGCAACGCTTCTTGATCAACTTTGATCACCTTACTTAAGCATTGGTCTCCCACTTGTTGTATTGATTTGCAAGCCTGAACATGAGCATCTCCAATTAATCAAATTTGATTTACAAGCCTTAGTACAAGCATTAAGCCTTAGCACAAGTATTAAACCTTATCACGAGCATTAAGCCTTAGCACGAGCATTGAGCCTTAGCATGAGCACTAGCCACGTATTATCCTTTTATCTTTGTATGAAAATTCATGATGTGATTAAGCCTCATTTTGTTGACTTTCACTTATATCACTTAAAAATGGACCTAATTAGGGGGTAAACTGTTGACTTTGAATTTTCACTCGTATGTGTTGCACACTCAAACTTTCATCAATTTGGCTAAGCATTAATCCCCATTCTTGAATCTGAGGTGTGAACAAGGGTTTTAGCATTGAACAAGTGTTCCTAGCATATGAAACATGTTATATTTTGCCTATAGAAGCTGGAGCACATCATATGATTTTCTAATATACGAAACATGTCATAAAAATATTGTAATATGAATAAATTAGTTGCCTTGCTCAAGTAAAGTACTCTATATACTCCCTTGTTATTTTGGCATATGAGGAGCCATTCTAACATAGGGTGCACATTCCTACGTAAGTACAATGATAGGTGCACATCATGTATTTTTATGATGTATGAAGCATATGCTAGTATATATAGCGCATATACTGAGTTCTTATATGATGTATGGTGCTTATACTATTAAATCTGATACACATCACCTTAAAAGTTTAGAAATCCCACTTTATCAATCTTTTTTTAGCAATTATACTCAATTATCCATAAAATACCACTTAGGTATTTATGGAAATGGGATTCAAATTTAGAAAAAATGACTAAACTCTACAAAAATTATGACTTAATTAATTAATCATATAATTAAGCTTTTAATTAAGTGATTAATGACTAATTAATCTCACTAAATCCATTAACTCATTTCTGGAATCAAAATTTTAAAATGATTTGAATCGGTGAGTGGTTGCAAAGCCTTTTCCTCCTCTCTTTTCTTCATTTTCTTTGATTTTTTCATGGATTTTGTGATTTTTGTTACATTTTGACTGGATTTTGAATGCAATAATAACATTATAGCCTTTCTATGGTCTATATGATCTATGATAATTATAAAGTTTGCTATTTTTATGATCGTATTCATGATTTTGCTTAAAGTCATAGTTTTTCTTTTTCTAAAAATTAAATATATGGCATACATTTGCTTATATATGGTGTATGGTGTACTTACATGGTTTTCATTCTACATATAGCACATGTAAACTACATGTAGTGCATGTAACATCCAGTTTTACTAGAAATTGATTTTTTGATTCAAAATTCATTGATTTTTCAATTAAAATGAAGATACGAGTAGCATTTAGGACTTTATAGTAGTTTAAATGATCTAAAATTATCAAATATTTGATTAAATTTGTTTAATTTCACCCTTAAAATTAATTTTCAAGTTAAATATCATTTGTAATTTAATTTTTTTGCAAATTGATATGATTGAGTTTTGAATTTGGATGTTGATTCATCTCTAAATGATATTGCATGATTTTAGAGTCTTCCTATTCAATTCTCAGTACTTATTAATTGATTTTTTTACTTAAGAATCAATTTATTTTGTTTATTTTTCAAGTAAATTCCATTTTAATTGATTTTCAATCTCATTTGATGTGATTGAGTCAAGTTTACATGTTGATTAATTTCTAAGTGATACTAAAAGGATCCTAGAATCTTCCAACTTATTTTCTATGATTAAGTCTTTAATTCCTTTGCTTAAAAATTGATTTATCAACTTGATTTCCAAATTAATGCCATTTAATTTGATTTCCATGCAATTATGGATGATTAAAAGTGAATTGGAAAGTAAATTGAATCCAAATGACTTTCTAGAATGATTTTGGGAGCCCCTTTCCATTTTTATGATATTTTCATGATCTAAATTGTATAAATTACATTTAATATGAATGGTATTCATTACATGTAATAAACGTTTAGCATTAATTTAAGCTCATACATAGTTTTGATTAATAAAATTGAGTTCCTAAATCATCATTTTGCCTAAATGTATTGGTTACATTATTGCTTGTGCATTTTTTGGTTATGCATTTTGGCTTGTATTATCTAAGACTATCTATTTCCTTTTACTTGCCGAAGTAGGGGAGGTATTGCTTAATGCCCATTTTTGTATTAATGAAACTCTTTTATAATAGAATAAGCCTTTATTTTATTTGCATTCTCTTTACATGTATGTTTTGTTTAATTCTATATGTACCCCTGATCCGTCTCTATTCCCTTTATGCAGGCCCTTTTCCATTATATTTCATTGTTATGTTTTTCTATATGTTTTCATGCTATACTTGTTACTATACCAGGTTATGTGATATATTCATGCTATCATCCCTCAAGGGAGCCACTCGAGAAGTCTGCTCTTCATTCCAAGCAAGCCCTGATGCTATCTATTATAGGATTTTGCTCTAGGAGCTACTTGAGAAGTTCGCTCTTCATCCTATGTTGCTTAACATTCCTTACAAGATAGAAATCCTAAATATGACATAGAAACCATAATTTATATTCATCATCTATAGTAGATTTAGCTCTAAGTATTTCTACTGGCATGATCTGACAGCATGGCCAGGTTCTCTCCATATACTCCAAGAAGTAGATAAGCAATCACCTTCCCTCAAACTATGGCAATAAATAAGAGATAGTCTATCAATAGTCATACTAACTGCAGACTCTGGAAGAATTGTAGTAGGCACATGTAAGGTAAAAATATAGCTTTTCAAAATTGAAAACCTACAAAGGTGGCTTAGAAATCATACCTGAAATAGTAGCAAACTACCACTGAAGTGCTCAGACTATCTCTACATCACTCTATCTAACTCAAGGATCATCTCAACTATGATAATAAAAAATAGGGACCAACCTTGCTCCATCTAGTTAACTATAGAATCAAGCATTAGATCCCTATGGTTGGATGAGTTAATAAATAAAAATTATACCAACAGTCTCAAAGTAACCACTTTTAACTACAAGGGGTGGTCACCAGCTTATGGTTATACAACCAAAAGATAATGGTGATGTCTACAAAGCCATCAATAGACAGTAGTGAACTTATTGCAGTAAAGCTAATGTCAAACATCCTGATCAAATATGAGATCACCTTGTTGATAGGCACCAGTATGGTGAGTATCACAATTATGCTACATGAAACCTCAAGGATGGTAGCAAACTCCTCGTATTGCAAGCATAGCTCTACATGTCCAAATTGGAACATATGCTTTACTAAATCCCATAACTATACTACCGCATGCAAAAAAATAAAGTTGATGGAGAGTTATTGGAATGTCTTTAGATATTAGATCATGAACTCACTTAGTCAACCCCACTTAATATCTCCTTACTGATGAGTGCTAACACAAAAGTGGATAAAGATTATTGAGTCATTATCTATTCCTATAATGGAGAATAGATGTATTAAATTCTAGTGAGGAAGCAGATATAGGGCTTTCACTAATAAATATGAAAGATATAAGGCTCAAGCCTTTAAGTAAAGTAGCATTTAAAATTTGTACACTCACAGATTAAGTGTACTAGGCCAATAAACCATACAGGGACTTACAGTTCTACCCTACTCAATGTTATGGTACAAAAGTTATAAAAATGCAACATCATGCAAATAAAGTTAGGTACTATATTTGCTCTATATGTCATCACCACCGGTTTGATCCTTATCTAAGATAGGCTATTGGAATGGATCCTGAAGTTTAGTGCTCTAGGCAATCAGTTAGCTAAACAATCTCTTGACCTATATGCTTGATCATCCTTGCATACCAATCTAGAGCCTCCCTCTCAACATATCTGTTACACCCATAGTTGAGACCCTAGTAGTTTGTACACTAGATGACGGGTAGAGGTTTGTATGTGTATGATGCTTTTTGTTGTACTTGATGATGTGTATACATGTATATACGTGTATGTATGCTTGTATTTATGGTTGGGTATGCATTATGTTAGGTATAGCCCTTATACTGGTATAGGGGCAGATGTCGGAGCGGAGCGGAGAGAGCGTAAGCGCAACGAGCGAACGGAGTGGAGCGACGACATCTGCCCATCAGGGGGGAATTTCATGAGTTATGGGTCGGGGATGCGGGGGCAGAGCCCCCGCGGTACGATACGATATATTTTGGGATTTTTACGGGTGAGTTAGGCTTGCCGAGAGGCTTAGAATGGGATTTTAAGGAGTGGTACGGGCGTACGGATTGGGCGTACGGTCGTACGAGACAGGGGAGAGGGCGTACGGGCGTACTAATAGGCGGTACGGCCGGACGCCAACTCGCAGGAAATTAGGTTTGTCAGTAGAGCTCGCAGGAATTAGGGCGTACGGGCGTACCAGATGGGCGTACGGCCGTACCAAAACTCGCAGGAATTGGGTTTGTCAGGCTTTTGGGGTTGGTACGGGTGTACGAGTATGTGGTACGGCCTTACGCGACTTTTAAGGCTGTTTTTAACAGATTAAACCTAGCTTTTTCAGTAAGTTTCTTCTTTATTTTCTTCCCTAAACTCGTCTTAAACATTTCTAAATATTAGAACTCACCCGAATTGAGTAGTTTGAAGCCGCAAGAGCCTGGATTAGATCGAG
>CANYBF011325436.1:0-39042 GCA_948192965.1 Dalechampia spathulata | reverse complement strand
GAGCTCAATGGAGGAGTTTCAGGATTTCATTACGGGACATGTCTCTACTTAGAGGTGTGACAATCCAAATGCCATATAGCCTTCCATGTCATTTTACTTGTCATGTTATGTTATAACGTATCGCATCGTGTGCTTACTATTACACTCTTGCTTGCTTGCCTGCCTAGGGCAATATGGTAAAATCGATCTTGGAAACTCATAGAAATAGATTTTCACCATCTGAACCCATCTCTGAACAGTTTAACTTAGCACTCATGCTATGGGTCAGTTGAACCAATTCAAAACCATCCGATGATGACTCCCTTATGACTCTTTTGATTCCGTATCATTCCTCAAGGTAGCCCTTCGTGAAGTCTACGCTTTTTTTCTAAGTGCATCCTCAGTCTGTGATCCTTGAAAGCCTCGCTTTGGGTCACAACAAAAACTACTACTCACAATGAGTAAATACAATTTATCATTTTAAAACCAAACATCAACTGGCATTACAAGAATTGGATAAAAGTGAGATTAGAGTGCTATAATATAAAATGGCATGTAATACATACTCTAAACATGCTATCTACAATTAAGGCACATATTTGACAATTCACTTAACCATTCATGGAATCCACACTTCATTTCTCAAAACACATCAAGCCAACACAATTTCATTCACCATATTCCCAAATCACTCCTCAACGTAGTAAAAGAAAGAAATGACGCATGCACAAAAGCCATTCCTTCATTCTAAACATCAAATTAGCTCTTAAGCTAATACTCTTACTTCTAAATCATGCCAATGAAGCCAAATACATAAGAAGAAATACATTTAATTTCAAGCAAGAAGGATTAGCAGAAAAGAAGCCAAAAATGCCGTATGAAAAATTGGAGAGGAAGATCAATTTTCCCAAAACTAAAAGATGCATGGAAAATGTCCTATCACTTCTCTACTGAGCTCATATAATACTATTTCTTAGTTAACATAATATATATAATATAAATTCTACCCTACTACCCTAAATATAATATTATATATACTATTTCCATTTATCCTACTCATTTAACAACATATTGACATTAATAATGATAAAAATAGACATTATACCTCTCCAATACATAATACATATAACATATACCAACATTAATATTCATAACTCATACCATATATTATTAACCATAACACTTATATAAAATATATGTTCTAAACACAAGCTTTTGACTTATAATCTTAAATTAAATTATACGAACATCATACTTAACTAATAATTAAATTATTATTTTAGCCTATATATAAACATCACTTACCACACTACCATACTTACTCATATAAATTCACATGATTTCATGTACAAGATAATAAATCACAGGAATTTATCCTCAAATAAAAATTCAATTTTCTAAGTATGACAATTAACAGACTTGTTCACGTATTATGTGCACTTAAGTATTTGAATGTTGGACTATGACATCTTGTAGGCATCACTAATGGGTCCCATCGAGCGTGTTAAGAAAGATGTTCGCATGATTTTGTATATTGTGAGTGTGTCAGAGAATTTAAGTATTCTCAAACTATATGCACCTTTTGACTTCTAATCAAAACAATCGTGGATCTCCAATTTGCTTGTAATAGAGAATTAAGCTCAGAAAATTAAATAATGCTAAACAAAAATGTATAATGAATAAATAAAGGGGTGATTGAAATTAAAGGAAGACTATCTAAAAATAAAATAAAATAAAATAAACAAAGGCTGGATAAAATAAAGCTAAAATGAAATTTGCTTTAGAGTGATTTTTGTTGATGAATGATTGTTGGGTCCTTTTTTCCTTTTTTATTTTGCTATTTATCCTTTCATAGAACCATTATCTCAAATATTGATAACAGTTACATATCCACTCCTGCACTTCCTCCATAATCAACGTGATAACTGCCTCTATCACGTATTTCTATGAAGTTAAGCTTATTAAACCAATTAATGGCTTAATTTATTAAATATCATTTAATTAATAAAATATTAAATTAATTAATATTAAATTTATTTATGTATTTTTAAATTAATTAAAATTGATTTAGTTTTTATGGAAACCATTTAATTGAAGCCTATTAAATTAATTAATGGTCCAAAGATTAATTATCATCTAATTAATAAAAATATTAAATAAATTAATATAGAATTAATTTATTTAATTATTTTAATTAATTAAGATTAATTTAATTTATGGTAGAAATAGATACAAGGTTTTGAAAATTTTCAAATATATGAAATTGTAATTCTTTTCATGAAAATGAAATTAATAATTTTAAAAATTTAATTTCCTAAAATTTTTAAAGAGGCATATCATATATTTATAATCTATGTATTTATATGTCAAAATGATATTATTTAGTATAAATTAAATATTTAAAATATATGTTTTGAATATTTAAAATTAAAAATCTAAAATATAAATTTTTATATTAATTTATAAAAATATAATTTTATATTTTAATCATGATCTTAAAAATACACTCATATTCAAAATTATGATAAAATATTATTTTAAAAATAGACTAATTAGCATAACTTATTTTTAATAATTATTATTTTTAACAAGATAAAATTTATCAAGCAAGTTAAAAATAATAATAACTAAGTAAATAAATCAAAAATAATATTAAGTCAAATTTTTTTAAAAGTAATTATATCTAAAATAATAGGATTAAAAAATAAAAGTTGATGTTTTTATAAAGAGAAAAAACAAAAAAAAAAGTATTTTTGAAATTTAAAAAAGTGAAAGAACATTTTTGAAAAAACATTATGAAAACACTTTTATAACTAAATTCTCCGTGTCCCGTAATTTTGTAAATAAAATAGGAAAATCGCGTATTTATGTAGTTAATCCAAAATTCAAAGCAGCAACGAAAGGAAAGGCTTCGGCATCGTTATGAATGAGGTCGCCCTGTCTTTCCAACGAATTTAATTGGTTAGGCTGATTGGTTGGATTATTCAAATGAATAGAAATTTTTAATTTTGAAATTTGTAAAGGAATATTAATTTGATTCTTTTTTAGCTTAATATTTTTGAGTTAAAATTTTTAATTTTTTTAAATTAAATTAAACCAAATATTTTTAAAATTCAATCAAATTAAATTTAGATTTTTCATTTACATGTCCTACCCGGAATACCTTGATAGCCTTGGAAATCCATCTCACAATTGCTTCTCCACTTCTTCACGATACACTAAGCTACCTTTATAAAAACTAACATTGCCAACTATTAATTGTTAATTATGACTAAAAGATAATTTTATTAGTATACTACATTGCTTGAATTATGCTACATCTTGTGGCTGTAGTTTAGTGGTAAGAATTCTACGTTGTGGCCGTAGAGACCTGGGCTCGAATCCAAGCAGCCACAATACAGTGAGCTTTTCCTGTCATCTAAATATCTACGTGGTATCTTTACTAGAAGTTATTTGGACAAGTTTTGGTGCTGCACACACAATTATTACGCCCTAATGACCAAAATGAGTAGATGGAAATATGCAAAATGAAGTACATCATCGTCTGTGGTTTCTAAAGGTTGCTGGCTTTGGTTGGGGCATCATTGCTCTCAAGCCTCTCAAAGTTGCTATGTTTTTAAAAGGGTCCTTCTTTGGAGATGGTCTGCTATCGACATTTCTAGGAAGACAGGAAGCCGAAAGCATGAAAAGCAGCCCATCAGGAATAAAATTTGACAAATTTGGCTTATATAGATTATTCTGATTCTCTGTTAAAATCTGGTGGTGGGTATTATGAATGAGTAGAATTGGACAAGAGAATATTATTGGCCGCCTTGCGTGGCTCTCATGTCTTCCACTTTCAATGCTTCACTATCCAACACAGAATAATTGTTATTAACTTTTAATTAACTCATTCACTTTTGCTTTTTTCACTTCATTAATTTTTTTTACCTCATCTGATGGCTACTATCAAATCTAACATAATTTATGATGGATAAGGATCCAAATTTTGTATCTCATCAAGGATCAAAAAGTTTATGCCTAATCAGTCCTTATAAATTGTATTGAATTATTATTATTATTATTATTAGCTCTAATCCATTTAAATTAAATTTTATTTTCAATGTCTTTTACACACTATAATTTTTTAAAAAAATGTCTATTTTAAAATAGTAATAATAATAGTAATAGAAAGTAAATAAAAATGCTAAGTAAATAAACTAGAGATATAGAAAGGCAAAAATACAGGAAATTGAAATATAAAATATAAGATAAAAATGAAGGAAGTAACATAGAAAATTAAAAGTGTCGAATATAAATAAAAGGACTACTAATAAATAAATAAAAATAAAATAAATTTAATAGAACATGTGGCTAAATTTAGTGAAAGTATTTTCTATTGCCAACAAAGACATTAATTTTGATGTCATTTTTAGAAAGGAATTTTTTTTTCTTTTTGTTCTTCATTGTAATTTCATCGTGAAAATGATTTGATATTTCCTTCTAATAAGCTAACAAATATTTATATACAAAATATACTAAAAATGTATAAAATTATTCTTAAAACTCATTTAATAACCGGGAGATGCATCATAAAATTTACATGTACGGCACAACATAAACTAACACTATTGCAATTTACAGGTAAAATATATTGAATTCCCCCCTTATCCAAATTTAATTTTTCTATCATTAAATATCAATTAAAGGGATTTTAATTAAATTTTGTTTAGATAATCAGAAATAGAATATTTTTGGAATATTTTTCATATTAACACCAAACTAGCATTAATTTTATTTTATAGAAGTCATTAAACTTTTCCATTTATTTACAATTTAATACTATATTTGTATATAAAAATTTTAATATAATGAATAATTAAAAATTAGTTCAATATCCATATAATGAATTCACCATTAAATTTTTTAGCATTTTCTTCAATAATTTTATTAAAGAAAACTAAATCTTTAAATTTCAAATGATGAAATATTTTGATCATAGATTATCACCTTTTACTTGGTAATAATTACAATTATGTTTTTATTATATAAATTATAAATATAATTAACATATATGTTTTTAAATCTCAATCAAATGAACACTTGATCGATCCCGATTAGCCTATCACCATAAATCCTTGATTAAAGAGGTAGGCGAAATGCCTTAAAATAACTTTAATATCAAAGGTAGACATTAACAAAATGATGATTTTATGAGAATTCATTAGAAGTGTGATGAATTACATACTTCAATTTTGAAGAAAGAGTTCTAATATAATTACATACGTAAAATTTGCTTACGTTTTTCCCGTCAACACTACATTATATTAGTTTGATTTCATAAATATCATTAAATTTTTTATTTATTTCAAAAGTGACAGTAAATTTTCATATAAAAGATTAATAATAATCAACAATCAAAAATTGACTCAATGCTCACATAATTAATTGATTAGTAAATTTTTCAAAATATTTTAAACAATTTTATGAAAAAAATGTAAATTTTAAAAATTGGAATGATGAAATATTTTTTAAATATAAATTATTATCTTTTATTTGGTGATAATTAAAATTATGTTTCTTATAATTGCAATCAACATATTTTATATTTTCTAAATCTTACTTAAATATTTTAAAATTTTCTAAATAAGTAATTTATGAAGTTAAATATTAAAATTATATCAAAATTAATTTTTGATGAATAAATGAAATCCCTATAACCGCTGGCAACACGTGCGATTTATAATGGTTCGTCCAACTCTTGCCTACGTCCACTTTCTCCTAAGTCTCAACTTAGGGTTCCACTAAAATCAATCGATTTACACAATAAGGATTCCCAAATGAATCCAATCCCTAGTGTTTTCAAGGCTTACACTCTAACCTTTACAATTTCAATCTTACAATCAACTCAAACACAAAATAATCCCCAATGGATTAATCTCACACCAACCCCACAAAGATTACAATTACACACAAAGAGTAATTGAAGAAACAAGCTTGAAACTTACTTGTGACAGATGAGTATAGCTCAAAACGAATGCTCTGCAAGTATATTTTCGTTAGCAAAGAAAGTATGAAAGTTATGCTACTGAAACTAGTCGTTTCTCAGAATTTAAAACCTAATTTCTAAGTCGTGTATGACCATACTATATTTGTACGCCCGTACGTATTCAAAACTAGCCGTTGGAAATTGGAGGGAACTGTGGTATGACCATACCATCACTTGGTACGCCCGTACCAACCCAAGTTTCCTGATACACAATTTTCCTGCGAGTTCGCGTACGGTCGTACCACCCATTGGTACGCCCGTACCGAAGCGAGTTTACTGATGCATCAAATTCTTGTGAGTTTGCATACGGCCATACCAACCAATAGTACGCCCGTACCAAACGCAATGGAACAATACCCACAAGGTACGGCTGACCGTATGATCGTACAACACACAAGCGATATTTGGTATGCGCGTACCAAATGTGGTACGCTCGTACCATGTGAGAAAATACTTAGATAATTGCAAATAACTTAAATTGACTCACACGTGACTCAACAATCAAAACCTAGGGTCTAACACTTATCAATATATATTATCATATTATTAATAAATTTATAATTTCATGAATCTATATAAAAATTATAAAAATTATAAGCAAATAATTATTCATTATAGCTTTATAATTTATTAAATTTATTACAGTGAATTAAAATATACATAAAAAATATATTTCTCTTCCAAATTATGTCCATTAAAATATATTAAAAATTAGAAATTTTATATATTATTAATAACGTTTCACTTAATGAATGATTCATATCCTTATCAGAGGTGTCCTGTAAATGAAAATTAATAATTAATAAATTTATTTTGATAATTTTACATTTTAATTGACCTCAACTATTTTATATTTTTATATAATTATTTTATAATTTATGCAATTTAAAAATAATTACTCTATTATAATTTAAATAAAAAATTTATAAATATTTAAATAAAATAATGTTAATAAATAAAAAAAATTATGAAAAAATTGATAAGTGATAATTTATAGTTTTAATCATTATTTATTAAAATGTAACAATATAATAATAAAAAATTAAAATCCAAAATAAGATTAAGGTATTTTTGACTATTTGACCTAAAATCTATGAAAGCTTCCGTAGCATGAGCGGTCTCATGATACATAACTGAAATAAACCGTTCCGGTCATGGCGGTTTAGGGTTCCCAAAAGAAAAGCAAAGAAAAATTGTAGAATGGCGGGTTACATGCTGGATGAGGAAGGAGAAGAAGAATACGGAGCTCGGTTGAAACAGCTAGACGATTCTGTAGAAGCAAATCCTGAAGATCCTTCTCTTCACTTTGATCTCGTAAATTTTTGGTTTTATTTTTCTTTTTTTGTTTAATTTTCAATTCTTAGTATTTCAGTAGCTATGAGTGAGTTGTGTGGTACTGGAGATAGAATTCGTTTTCGTAATGAATGCAGGGAGTACTGCTGTGGGAGAAAGGAGGCGAATCAAAGGAAATAAAAGAGAAATCAGCGGAGCATTTTGTAATATCGGCTAAGTTGAACCCGCAAAATGCAGCTGCATTCAGATATTTAGGGCATTATTACAAGAATCAAACGTCAAGCGGTGATTATCTTCAGAGGGCTATTAAGTGTTACCAGAGAGGCATAAGTCTGAATCCAGATGATGGTGAGTGTGGAGAATCACTCTGTGATCTGTTGGACCAATTAGGAAAGGAATCATTAGAGGTGGCAGTGTGTAATGAAGCATGTGAAAAATCAGCAAGGGCATTTTGGGCTTTTAGGAGATTGGGTTTCCTTCACCTCCATCACTCACGTTGCTCTGATGCTGTTCACTCCCTTCAGCATGCCATTCGGGGATTTCCCACCTCCCCTGATTTGTGGGAAGTATGTTCTTCTTCTTCCTTCTTTTTACCCTTCAAATCGATTTCCCTTCTCTATGATGACCGACAAGTTTAACATTATAATACATGTTCCTTTGTTCACTACCTGTTTTCTTTTCATCTGGAAGGCTCTAGGCATTGCCTACCAGCGACTTGGCATGTTTACTGCTGCTACTAAGGTACTTCAGTCTTTCTTCAGTTAGTTCTAGTTCTCATTTCAGTTAGTTTCTCTCAATCTTTTACGTGTTCTGACCTTTTCTTTTGGTGAGCCTTGGTGCACTTAAGTTTGACCTTTTTGCCTCCCTTCTTGTAACCAACTTGTCACAATAATTTTAACCAGTCCTATGGGAGAGTCATCGAGTTGGAGGATACCAGAATTTTTGCGTTGGTTGAAAGTGGAAATATATTCTTAATGCTTGGTTCCTTCAGAAAGGTAAGGTAACTCCTTTTTTTTTTTAAAAAAAAAAAATTGTACATAAATGGCTTTTAGATATTTCTTTCGCTTCTTTCTGTTCCTGATGTCATTAAATGTGCTGGATTACACAAATCAAGCAGTTGAGATCCTAAGTAATTTTCAATTGTAGCGCAATATATTTTTTTGTTTCATAATGGTCTCTATATCTTTTCCTTCCTCATTCTGTTATTGCATTTTCAATCGTGATTCCTAGAAACTTGAAATGCATTCATTTTAAAATAGGGAATTGAGCAATTTCAACGAGCCCTGGAGATCTCACCTCAAAATATGTCAGCAAACTATGGACTAGCTTCTGGGCTGCTCAGTTTGGCAAAGGAATGTATGAATTTGGGTGCATTCAGATGGGGAGCATCATTGCTAGAGGTTTCTTAACATATCTCAGATGTTCTTTCTTTTTCTTCACTTTCTTTCTGTGTCAAGGTAAAAACAACCAACAGTTAATTCTATTTTTTTTGTTTTCTGTCATGTTCTTAAATGGTTTCAGGATGCTGCAAAAGTTGCTGATGCAACTGCTCATTTTTCTGGAAATGTTTCTTGTATCTGGAAGTTGCATGGTGACATTCAAGTAAGCTATCTTAAAATTGGTTACCGACTCTGCATATATAAAATGGAGCATCTTGTCTGTGTTTTCTATTGTTTTGCTCGCTGTTCATCTCATGCAATATTTTAGATAAAGTTATAAGCTAGAGATCATTGCACTAATGAGTAACTTAGATGTGTTTCTTTCCTTGACAGGTCGCTTATGCAAAATGTTTTCCCTGGATGGAAGGGGTCCACAGTGCAGAATCCACTGTGGAGTCTTTTGATGCTTCCGTTGTTTCCTGGAAGAGAACCTGCCATGCAGCAGCAATGTGTGCCAGAAGGTCTTATCAAAGAGCATTGCATTTGGCCCCATGGCAAGCTAACCTCTATATTGACATTGCAGTGACTCTGGATCTTGTTTCTTCTATGACGGAGAGTTCTGAGCATGATTTATGTCCTTGGTAAGATATTCAAATAATTACCCAATATCCTGTCAAACCATACATGTTCTCACTTAATACTAACTTCTGCCAGGCAGCTATCAGAGAAGATGGCTTTGGGTGCCTTGTTACTTGAGGGTGGCAACAGCGAGTTCTGGGTGGCACTGGGGTATTTATCTGATCATGGTGCAATGAAACAACATGCCTTAATCAGGGGATTGCAGTTGGATGTTTCTTCAGCTGTTGCCTGGGCATATCTTGGAAAGGTATTGTCATGCATGAGAAGAAATTTTCCATGATGTTGATGTTTCATCTGTGATATTGCATATAATCTAGTTGATTTAGAATATATTAGAAAAATTGAATATCGATTTTATTAGAAAAAGTATCTTGGTAATACTTGGTGGCAGACTATTGACAATTCTGTATTTATTAAAGGGAATCAAGTGTGGGATTCAAATAGTTGTCTATTACCGAATAATTCGGTGGATAGCTTATTCTCTACTAAAGGAAGCAAGAAACAAGGAAACGTCTTCCAATCGCAATATTTCCACCAATTGCAAAAGCCATCCTTTGAAAACCTTAATAGCAAAAACTGTTAAAAAGTGTAAAGGTACAATTTTATTCTGTAATAACTATGAAGGTAAACTTAATGCTTAGGATACCTTGCCTTCCTCTGCTGTCAATTTAGAATTGTTATGAGAATAAAACAGTGCCACATAATCTTGTCAAAGGATAAAATTTTCAAGTCTGCTGGACAAAACCAGCACCTTTCTTAAATACCAGGAAAACCATACCAAATATGCCAAATTGCAAACCATGAGGTTTAATTTGGCACTGGTAATACCATTGGTATTTGCACATACTGCAATATAACTTTCAGGATTCACACTTAAGTTTAAGTTTCTATGTCTACATTTCTTGTTTCTGCAGCTTTATAGAGAAGAAGGTGAGAAGAAATTGGCGAGACAAGCATTTGATTGTTCCAGAAGTGTAGATCCTTCATTTGCATTGCCATGGGCTGGAATGGCAGCTGATTCTTATTCCAGGTAGTTTGCTAAGTTCATTAAACTTGTGAAATGTGCAGTGTTTTGTTACATATTATCACTTGGTGGCTTTTTGATATTGAAGTATTAATTTGGTCTTTTAGGCAGTCGGAAATAGATGAGGCTTTTGAGAGCTGTTTACGATCTGCACAAATATTTCCTGTAAATATCCCTTCCGTTTGTCTCCTCTTTGTATATGCTGTATGAGAAGTAAAACTTGCTTCAACATTGAACTTGTTACCTAGCTTTTGATTGTTTAATGTTGAAGTGGGTGATTTCTATTAGCTTATCTACCAATTTTGTTTGCCTATCCCTCTATCTACTATTGATTTGCATACTCCTTACCGTTTTGCATGCTTAAAGTTGCTGTTTTCATTTGACAGCTTGCAGAGTTCCAAGTTGGTCTCGCAAAGCTGGCTTTGGTTTCAGGGCACCTTACATCTCCACAGGTATGATCATTCAAAACAGAAAATGAGATTATTGGTTTTCCGAGGAAGCATGTTTTCATCTATTTTTTTTTAATCCAAGAGCCAACAGGGACCTGTGAGTTTCACCGAGTAACTGTTATCAAACAGGTATTTGCAGCTATCCAGCAGGCAGTCCTGCATGTCCCTCACTATCCTGAATCTCATAATTTAAAAGGCCTAGTTTGTGAGGCACGTGGTGATTATCAAGCGGCTGTTACGTCATATAGGCTAGCACGCTATGCAATGAACCTTGCATCAGTCAATGCTTCAAAATCATGTTTGCGAGAT
The DNA here is from genome assembly GCA_948192965.1 of Dalechampia spathulata. Lineage (NCBI taxonomy): Eukaryota > Viridiplantae > Streptophyta > Magnoliopsida > Malpighiales > Euphorbiaceae > Dalechampia > Dalechampia spathulata. The sequence goes on along the minus strand of CANYBF011325436.1, from coordinate 27,942 downwards.
ATAGGAGTTAATCTTGCACGCTCTTTTTGTATGGTAATCTTTTTGTCCTTTATTTTTTGCTTTTTTTACTTTTAGCTTCTGCAATAAAGTAAAATATTTTACAAGTCAAAAGCAAATGTCTTGTCTTTATTAAGTACTAATATTAATGCAGGCTGGATATGCTGCAGATGCTGTTCAAGAATGTGAAAATATGAATAAAGAAGGTCAGATATCATATTGGTGTAGGCATGTTACCTTTATTTATTTCATCACACTTTTGGATTCTACTTTCCTAATAGACGATGCTGATGAGTTCTTGTTTGATACCCATTATGTCATATGAATTCCTGTAATAATTGAATAGGAGACAAGATAGAAGTAGAGACAGCAGCTAGATTAACGCATAATGAATGCTGATGAAAGAAAGATCATTTATTGATTTCATGGCTTGCAATCATTCATTTTCTCAACAAGCATAAAGATGGGTGCAGTTTTTTCTTCAATGTGATCCATTTTTATTTTTTTTGAAGGCATTCTTGATGCGGAAGGCTTGCAGATATATGCCTTTTCTCTATGGCAACTTGGTAAGACTGACCTCGCCCTATCTGTGGCCAGTAATCTAGCTGCCATTGTTCCTTCAATGGAGCAAACATCTGCGGCTGCTTCTGTTAGTTTTATCTGCAGATTGCTTTATTACATTTCTGGATTAGAGTCGGCAATTGCCAGAATATCAAAAATGCCAAAAGAACTGTTCCAGAGCTCAAAAGTAAGCTTTATACTGTCTGCTATTCATGCTCTTGATCAGAGTAATCAGCTTGAGTCTGCTGTTTTAAGCAGTCGTTATTCTGTTGTTTCTCCTGAAGATATCTCTGCAATGCACTATTTAATAGCACTTAGTAAATTGGTAAGTTTCTTGAACTTTGAATATTTTATGCTAAGCTACTGACAGCTCTTTTTCCTTTTTTTTGAAATATTACATTTAAATTTGTATTATTGGTTTAATGCAGTTGAAAAATGGATCAGAATTTTCCCTTGGATTTCAGAGTGGAATTAATCACTTAAAAAGAGCGCTCCATAAGTACCCCAACAGCAAGTTAATTAGGTACAACAGAATATGCATCAAGCGATTTGCATCAACCCAGTCAACTGGCTATCCCCAAAGCCATCCCATAGATTTAGCTAATTAAGATATAAATCAAGAGTACCTAGAAGTACCCAAGAATATTTAACGATCCAAATTACAGATGCACATTTGGAAATAATAAGATTTTACAATTCTAGCACTATTTGTATGTCCTGATTCCATTATTCATTAGACTCTTCTTTAATGAAGATGAGAGTGAAGTGAACAATAAGTCCAAATTTTGAAGAAAACATTGAATTAAAGCAACATTTGGATGAACTTGGAGACACTTGCCAAAGATTACATTTGCTTTAACATGGCATTGTGAATGCGGTGTTAATAAAATCTTAGGCTCACAATAACGTTATGGTACATTTGCATTAGCTCCGTCTCAACTCATCTTGCATATGATCACATTCCTATGTTAAATGAAGAATGTTATCTTGCCAATTTCCAAGAAAATGTTAGCTGCTAGCAATTCTGTTTAGAGCTTGTTGGTTCAAGCTTCTTATAAGCCTTGCTATGAATTTTAAAGGCTCTCTATTTGCTGCACCACTGACCAAAACCTTAATGGTAACAGGAATCTTCTTGGTTATCTTTTGCTATCAGTTGGTGAATGGAAAGAAACTCATGTAGCTAGTAGATGCTGCATGATCAATAGTCCTTGTAGTAGCAATGTGATTGGCTTAAAGTCAGGACGTGAGATACTTGGTGCAGGATCAGTTGCCTGCTATGCAATTGGCACTAAAAATCCAAAATATTCTTTCCCTACTTGTGGTTATCAATGCGAGAATGGGCCTGGAATCATTATAGAATTGCAGAAGTATGGTAACTCTTGCCTTCTATTTTACAAATCTGAGTTTTCCAGTTCATATCTCAAAAGTTATTCTTAACAAATCTATATGCTTTCATCTTTTTATCAGGTTATTGGTTTGATTTGTATTCTGAGAATGTAAATTTGCAGTTCTGAAATTTATATGTGCAATTTAATAATTCAGAAATATGAAAGGCTCCTTTCCAAATATCAGACGCAGCATAAGTGATTTTCTGTTCTTTTTTTAAACTTGCAGATACTTACGTCAACAACCATGGAACCATAATGCAAGATATCTGCTTATACTTAATATCTTTCAGAGAGCACGTGAAGAAAGATTCCCTCAGCATCTTTGTGCAGTACTAAGGCGACTGATCAATGTGGCATTTTCCAGTATGCTATGCTCTAGAGAAAGTTTGTTATATAGATATCAGAAGTTTCAGCTTTTGCTTTGTCATGCTGAAATTAATTTGCAAGTTGGGAATCAAGTAGACTCTATCAAGCTTGCCAGACGTGCTGTGTCACTTTTGCTCCCCAATAACTACCTGTTTTTTGGACACTTGCTGCTATGTCGAGCCTATGCCACCAAAGGCAACTATATAAACCTTCAGGAAGAGTATAATAAATGCTTGGAAATCAGGACAGATTATCATATTGGATGGGCATGTCTTAAAATCATGGAATCTCAATATGATATCCAAACTGAGTTGAACATCCTGGAGCTGTGTTTTGAGGAATGCTCAATGGATAACAAGAATTCATGGAATATGTGGATGGCTGCAAACAATTTGGTTTTGGGTTTAGTGTCTTCGTGGAATCAGGAGCTTCTATCAGCTGAGGAATCTTTTAGGCAGGCATGTTCGCTGGCGGGTGATGATAGCTGTCTTTTTCTCTGCCATGGTATTTTAAGATTACCTGATTGCTTTTGAGTTAAATTTGTTAGACATCAGTTCTGCTATTTTTCATGTTATATGTTAAGAATTATGATTTGATAGGTAGATATCATTGATATACTTGGAACAAATTGTTTCCCACTCCTTCACGTGTTTCTGATCTAATTATTGTTGGATCCAGGTGCTGTTTGTATGAAGCTTGCCAGAGAGTCACGTAGTTCCGAGTTTCTGTCACTAGCTATAAGAAGTCTCACCAGAGCTCATGCAAATGCTATTATCCCATTGCCCATTGTATCTTTATTATTGGCGCAAGCAGAAGGGAGCCTGGGCTCAAAGCAGAAATGGATGAAGAATCTCCGGCTGGAATGGTATTCTTGGCCACCAGGTATGTTCATGATGCATGCATATATGTGTGAGAGAGGGCCCATAGTAGGCATCTACTTGTGGATGACATACTAAACCATTATGCTAATTTTGGTTTAGTTGGCTCGTCCATCGGAATCAGAATTTGAGATGATCGTTGTTACGGAACATGATTACTTGTTAAGCAACTGCTAAGGATGACTAATGCATGCCAAAAGGCGTAATGATTTCCCTAATGATTGTACGATGAACTTGAATATAAAACCACTGGTTGATTTGGAATTTGAACCACCTCTGATTAAGCAGTCACTGAAGATGATTAATGCATATACATGAAATTCCAGATAGCTTATGTTTTGATGTACTTCATGTTTTCTCAGAAATGAGGCATGCAGAAATCTTCTTTCAAATGCATTTGCTTGCAAGACTATCAGAATCAGAATCTGGCTATGACACTTCATCTTGTGTGGAATTCTGTCAAAGCCCACAGAAATGGGTTCTTCGAGCAATACACACAAATCCTTCTCGTTGGAGATATTGGAAGGTTTTACAAAATCTTGGGGAGTGAATTGCATGCTACAAAAATGAGAAATCTCAGCAAGTTTTTGGATCAGGTGGAGGGACGAGTACACGAAGCGAGATGTGGGTCAGTGCGGCTTATTGCCAGTTTTCATCACAAGCCGGTAAAGGAATCATGTTTTGGCAGGCATAAGAATGGCAATGAATTGATGGTGCAGGTGAAACAGATACAGATGCATTGAATACCTTCACAGCTAGAAAAGGCCCAGGGATCCATTGGCTGTTGATAATCGAATGCAGTGCCATCTGCTTGCGCTGTGTGATTTAGAATCGGTGTTGTAATTTAACGTAGCAAATTGGCATTTTAATCAAAACCATGCTCTTATCAGAAGGAAAGAGAAACCCATGTCCTACGCACGAAAAGCATCGGGCGTTGAGGTTCATTCATAACTTCTAGTTTTCTGATTAAATTCTGCAGAAATTTCGAGGAAATGGCAAATGTAAGTCCACTTGGATGTGCTGAAAATGAAAAATATTCATAAAGGATTGATGATTTGATTCACCTAGAATTTAGGACATCACATGTGGCATAGCACAACATTATACTGTTGTTGGTGTGGTTAGAAGGCAGTCGGTTGTGCCATGGACTTGAACTGCTTCTTTGATATTAAGCTTTAAGAAAGTCATGTTGAACAAATATTTACAAGAGCCGGACGACTTGTGATCGTGCCTGATTATGAATCTGCCAAGTTGAAGGTGATGATGAAAGTGCTCTCCTGTGACCACATGATGACAATCATGTAAAGAGGATGAAACTGATGACAAAGTTGTAGAAGGAAACAAGACCATCTCTACCTGGAGATGCAGCTTTTTCCCGGTCAACAAATGCATGCAACGTCCAACCCCTGACCCACGATCCTGCGATAACCCAAAGAAAAGAAAGAAGCCTCTGGCATCTTCCATTCCATTCTATTTATTTGCCATCTAGACCGAATAATATTCCCAATAAAAGAAGTCCAGAGGCCTCCTCAATGAGAGCTGTGGGTGAATGATTTAGCTATAATAAGCATTTCCAGATCATAGCTCGCTTTGAATCAGAAATTTTCATTTTTCCACTTGATATTACATAATTAGATGTATCTCATATATATTTATATATGTAACTCAGAAACGTGTGAAGTTAGGAACACAGAATACACTCATCAACCAGGCCACACCCCTGAATCCATAGGAAAGGACGGGTGGAGAATAGATTGGACCACACTGTTAGATTTTCCACCTATTACAGGCAACTTCATAACAAAAGAATACGACAGAAAGCTGCAACTTAATTCATGGCACATAACTGCCAACCTCCCATTTTCTCCACATTTTGTCAGTGCCACGCAAAATCTCCTTTGCCTTCTCTTAAACTCCTTCCTCTCCGATAGTCAATTTCAGCATCAGAGCACGATGATCCCAGATGATATTTCCTATTGATTTTGGATGATGTCATCTTCGAGAATATGTCATCATCATCGGTCAGGACGTGAAGGCCCGGGGTGCTTGATCCAGAGACATCTCCAGTTTGCCTTCTTAATTTAGGATCTGAGCAAAGCACAAGAATGGACCATTATCAGGAGGTGGGTTCTATAAAAATATTTTCCAACACGCCGGTATTTCACTTACAGGAAACAAACTCATTTTTGAACAGGAATATTTACTCGGTCATAAAAGAATACGAGAGCAAAGGGAGGGGGGAAGGATCACAAAATACAGAAGTATGCCTACTGATCAGAACCGACAGTTTTTCATGCAATGCATAATACTAAACGTTTCAGGCAATGCATTTCTTCAGTCCCAGAAAATCTGCTTGACGTCCATGAAAAATACTCGACCAACTCAATATAAGTTTTTATACGCTTTTCCATCCCACATCTGTAGTTCAGACAATGGGAATGCATAACTAATACATAAAAGCATTATAAGTCGTACTGCCAGCACGAAGTTATAGATATTTTTTTTAAAAAAAAAACACAGCTAACAACAAAAACTCAATTACCTTTAGTTCTATACAAATGAATTCCACTGAATTTCATGGAATTGATTTGTATATCTTTAAAAAATATGTTTGGTTCAATTGAATTTGAAAGTTAGTAATAGAAAATCATATTCGTTTGCAAATGAAAAATCATTTCTAGATGAGCTGGATTCTACAAAAGAACTGAACAGATCCTTAAGGCACAATTCACATGGCTATTCAAAGGCATTTTCTTATCCCTTCACCTTCCCTTCATGAGCAAAAACACAAACTGGGCACAATTTAGAAGAGGTGTGAAGGGTTACCTTCATATTTGTCACATGAGGTTGGCACTTCACTGATCGCAACATCTGGTTTTAATTTCAGGTTTGGCAAGTTAGGCTGTTTTGTCTGTTTCATTTGGCTTTCATTCATAGATGCAGCTCCAACACTTTCTTCCACAGTTGATTTATCTGAAGCAAAAGGAGTCATGGTAAATGAGTCATCCATTACATCAGAAATCTCCACATATTGATTAGTAGTGATGATTTCATCAGCACTGAACCCAAAGGATGCTCTGTAAGCTTCCAATTCATCTGCGTCTTGTTTGGGACTTCTATTGGGCCTGTTCTGATGGCCATTTCCACTAGGAGGATAAGCATCTGAATCTTTGGAAACACTTAACCTTCCACCATTATGAGGAAATGGTGGATCATGATCCTTGTAGAATCGCTCAAATGTAGCAGGACAGAAAAAATTTGTATCTTGAGATATCAATGAGCTATTAATTGTATCATGCCCGAAAAGCCTGCCAGAACCACTCCTTGAGTATTTTCCATTCTGGGGAGAGACTGATGGATCCCACTGTGTGGAGAAATCTCGTTCAGGAAATGATGATGATAAACAACCACTAGAGGTCCTAGAAATTGGTGTAATGAGACTGCCGGCAGGACTTCCAGGTTCGAGTGAATAAGTTCCCTGAAGATAATTAGCAGCTATATAATTGGTCTTTCCAGTGCCTTTAAGATCGACAGATGAAGAGAGGAATTGAGCAAAAGGCACATCAGGAGAAGAGGGTGTAGTCAAGTGAGCTAACTCTGGAGGGGGAGTAAGAGGGGCAGTAGATGGCTCAGTTGTGAAGGTTGAGAAAACAGGAGGAGAAACTAGTTGTGTTTCATGGGCATATGGTCCGGTGGCAAACATTGTGGAAGAAGGACCACCGGGTGAATTGGCAGATAGTGACAAGAAGCAACTAGGTGACTGAGCAGTTGAAGGGAGAGCTGAATTTGTGAATGAGGCTGGTGAAGATGGTGGAGCCAGAAGTGATGGTGCCAGTGTTGTTGCTTGGTTAGTGAGTCCGTTAGCTTGAGTTCCATTTGTCTGTGCTGCTGCTGTATTGCCCTCAGGAATTCGAGATGCAGGTACTATTCGTTTTCCACCTTTCTGAGAGCTGAAACAAGAAAATGCACCCCAGCATCCTCCCCATCTCTTTTGCTGCAAAACATTAGTTCATTAACCCAGAAGTATACAAAGTTCCAAAAGAAGAACGGATTTTCAAGTGTCACTTAGTTTGCTTAGCCTTTTAATAGAACGAAATCTTCACAAGACTAGCAAATATCATATTCGACTGATAATCTAGAATTCATGGGTATGCTACAATTCATATCTACCACTTATGGTGGGAGAATAAGGCAAAAAAACAGAAGAATCTGCATATGTTTCAACAAGAAATCAAGACCTAGTTGTGTGTCATTGGCAACAATGCATGCAAGATGTGCAAAATTAAATTCATCATATATTCACACGTCTACTGTATGCACACAAAAAGCAAAGGTGTCTAATTGTCACTAAGAAGTGGCATCAAGCATTGAATTCATGCTAGTTGCACTTGAAATTTCAAGTTTGCTACAAGAGCACTTCAACAACAGAATAACCATAAAAGAAAGAAACTTCTCTATATCATCTTCATGATAAGTTATCACGAATGATTCGCTTTATATGATGGGTCCTTGTTGATGAACAAACTGGGGGTATTACAGAACCAAATCAATAAATATAGCCATATTCTAAGATACCTAGTTGTTATCGATCTCATCCTACCCTCCTTGCAAGCCAATGAATCCCTTCACAAAGCAAAAAAGGAAATCTCCTTGAAGTTTTGCAAGTTTGAATTGTCACAACTTTACCCAAATAATTGAGAGCAAAATTATTTTCCCAAATTTTGGTCAAAATTGAATGTTTTTCAAGCTTTCTCGAAAGCGACAAGTTGGTCATCTTCGCACTTTTTCTCCAAGGAAGTAAACGGGGATTTGGTCAATTCCAAAACCAAGCGACAGCAAAATTTCATTGGGTACTAAACCGGAAAGAACACATGACTGGTGTTGAGCTAGCAGACCCTAAGGTTTGAATGATCCAAACAAACTATTAATCAATCACTGCATTAGAGATTGGAGGGTTATAGTGGTAGAAGTAAAAGCAAACTCATGATCCATGCTCCTCAGATCTGTGGACCTCAAAAATACCACCTATTGATATAATATACAGGACACAAAAACAAAAAATATAAAAAGACCAAGATGGTAGTGGTAAAACGGGAGAGATAAATTGCAGCAGCAGCAAGGAAGTATGAGAAAACCCAACGCATTCGCATAAATTAAAGTTAAAAAAAGCACAAGTAATACACAGATCTGAAGAAGAAGAAACGAGGAACAGAGAAAAGAAACTTGGAAACAGAAACATAGATCTGAGATCTGATAGAAAATGAAGCACAAAATAAGAAAAAAAATAAAAGAAAGAAAATAATAGGGGACATACCCGTTCCTGCTGAGGGAACCTGTTCTGCTCAGAACCCATAACCACACTGGTTTGACCGGCGGAGATCGCAGCAGCCAGCAGTTGCAGCTTTTTTTTCCCCTTTGCTTGCTCTGCTGCGTAAAAGACCCCGGCAACTGTACCTGTACTACAACTACTACTAGTATAACTCCTGCTAAGTGAAAGAAACAACAGTAAGAGGCTCTGGTAGGGTTTCTAACTTCGCCATAACTCACATTTCTCTGATAATTCGTAATTTCCCCAGAGTATCATGCCAAATTCCATCATATTAACATACGATTTATTTCACTAAGTTCATAAACATTCCATCAATTACAGACTAATAAAAAATTAGATCAAATCATCCGATTCTCTCTTCAACCGTGCTTGAATTGCTTACGCTGTTAGCCATAAGCTGATCTCGCAGAAAGAGTGAGAGATAAAGTGACAGAGTGAGAGAGAAAGATGAAAACGAAAAGATTAAAAAAAAAAAAAAAAAAAGAAAAGGGAAAAGGAAAAGGAAAAAAAAAAGGAAAGAAAATCGGTAATTATTAAATTAATTAATATATATATATATGGAAAAAAATTAATTAATTAATATAAAAATGGACAAAGAAAGACAAAAATAAAATTAAAAAGATCGAGGCGATTGAGGGAGAGAGAGAGAGACAGTCTGTCAAGTCACAGTACAACTTCTTTTTCTTTTCTATTTCCTTTTTAGTTTTTCTCCCCCCCCCCCTCCATTTTTAATTAATTATTTCTTTCTTTTCCTTTTTCGAAATATATCCATTTTCGTCCTTCCATTTTACATTCAATGCAAATATTTTCGGCCGATTATCAATTTGATAAATACTTTGAAAAAATCAAGTATTCTTATTATAAAAAAAAATGCAATATTTTTATATTTGACTGCTGTAAATTAGAGAAAAGTTTTAACCATTTTTAACCCTCCGATGCTTTTGGTTTTTGTAAATTCTCTTTTGTCTCATTATTCGACCATATATATGCACAAGCAGATTTAACGCATTCATCTGGAAGCAACACGCTTCTCATTAATTACGGCTTCATGATGGAGCCAAATCCTTGCTAGTATTTAATTCATATTTTTTTTATAAGTATTATGAATTTAATATTAATATAATATAATAGATAGTTAATAGGTTAACTATTTTATTAAAAAAGAAATTAGATTATAATTTAAAATAATTTTTAAAAATGAGTCTGGAGCAGAGTATAATTTAAAAGTAATTTAAATAATTAAGTCTAACATGAAATTAATTGATTTACTAAATTATATTAAATAAAATTTAATAAATTAGAAGAATAATTAACATGAAAATACCATTTTTAATTGTATAAGATTCCCTGTCTATAAAAAATGAGATTACATTCAAATTTTGCTATTTGACCCCTAAAATCTATATGATCGGGAGGGGACCGTCACGGATCCGATGATCATTATTACATATCAATGGGGTTTTTTTTAGAAGAAAAAAAACAGATATAAAAAGAAAAGCTATAGGAACTGACAGGGACAACATTCGGGTGGGAAAATAGAACCCATTTAAGGAAGTCAGGGATCACTATTGCCCGAAAGGAATGATGGGACGCTGATTGTTATGGTGAGCCGCGGCTGCTGCAATCATCCGAACAAAGAGTGATATTTAATTTCATGTTATGCGGGAACCTTAATCTTCGATTGAAGCTCAAAGATATTGTTTTTGCAATAGAAGAGCCATGGAATTAGGTGTTTGATGCTTCAAGTGCTCCTCGTTTTAATTTATGACATTGTCGTGTTTTGTCTTTTACAATAAAAAAAGCCTTGGAGTAACATGATTGTTGTTGACATTTTGTTACTCGTAAATGTCATGATCGAGTCCTTACATATAACGTGAAAGAAATAATAATGTAATATGATATATTAAATGGGATTCGAATATTAAATATTTTTAGATGGCGAATCAGGTAGAACACGTTCAATATTTATAAATAAAAATTTAAAAAATGAATGAAGAATGAAATATTAAAGGGGGGGAAGAAAGTGGAGATTAAAGGAAGGAGGATGGTGGGGAGGGGATTAGGGACCGAAGGGGGCCTCTACTTTCACATCACTCACCTCATTACCCTCTTTTTCTGCCTTTTCTTTTTGTTATTTCTACTTTCATTTCTCTTCCTCTTCCTCTTCATCATCCCACCCAATTGCCTCCTTGTTTCCATTCATTTCAATGCAAGCCTTCTTTTAGATTTCCTAGCCCACTCTCTTTTAATATATATATATTCCTTTTTCTTTAGTTCAGAAATCTTTTTTTTCTGTGTAGATTATTTCTTCGAGGGATTCCAAATGGGAACCAAGCGCCTCAACGCAAGCCTGTCCTAATTTCTCATTGTGCATTTCTCACATAACTTTCTCGAGTTATCTCACCCGAGTCTCTAGCGTCTCGATGCACGCTAGTCTGTTATCTTTATCTTTAGCCATATCGTCTAGACTCTCACAGCCTAAGCTATGATACCACGTGTCACGGGTCAAATGTAAGACAATGCTTATGGACCCGTGCGACGCTCGTATCCAGACACTACCTTCAACAAGCCAGCCGATTAATTATACCTGCAGGCACAAAAGGAGGTTAGCTCCTTTATACATGATCGTCATAATTTCAGGACAAACACATATAGGCATATCATAGACAAACATCACATGTAGCATAACATTCATCTCACAATCACAACAAGGCACACATAGCATTGGCACATAGAAGAATAGTGTCATATGGATGAATAAGGCTACTTCTATTATTGATAAACACTAGATCACAAGTAATTGATTTTCATACTCTATGACTAGCTTTTGGGAATAATAACAACATACGTTCCTTCTAATCACACTCTACCCATTTGTTTTATTTTTATATAAAAACCTTATCCGTCACAAATATCAACCCCTCTCATCATCTATGTCTTTCCAAATTGCCGGGAAGATAAAAGTATAGAAGAATTATCTTTGTAATACTAGGCTTGTATATAATTATATAAGATATAATTTTCTAGATCGATATATTTTTAATATATAATTAATACCCGTATATGTAAAAAGCGTATTTAATATTTATACTTTTATCGTAAACAAAGTTATTAAATTTAACATAAAATACAAAATGGAATGATTGCTGACGCTTCCGATCACCATTAATGGACCAGAACTAGCCCATTCCTGATCGGGATCAGTCCACTTCTTCAGATGTGGCCCTGTTCCTTGCTTTTCTTTCTCTGCCAGGGCCTCCCCCCCGGTTCGATGCTGCTAAAGAAGGAACATCCATGCATACGAAGAAGCAGTAGAACAGAGCAAAAGGATAATGTCAGAGTTCAGACGCAAGAAGCCACGGCACATATTGCACGTTGAAACGTATTCAGTTATTATCAAAATGATTAAATTATTTTGATTAATAATATATCTCCATTAACTTATATATATTATATGGATAAATAAAATGATAGCAAAAAACATATATTATTATTTTTAAAACATTACTTCAATTATTTATTTTAAATATCAAATAATCTAATGCACTGTTGTATAATTGCAGCAAATGATGAAGAGCTCTGCTGTGTCTGCACTCGCAGTTCCACCGCCAGGAAAGGCGGCATATATATTGTTATTATTATTATTATTATTAAATCAAACTTGTTTCTGAGGAAAGGAAAAATCAGGTGCATCTTCCCTACGCTGTACACGCGTTTATTAGCTGTGCCTTTGACTTTCTCGTTCTCTTTTCTTATCTAACTAAATTAAATAATTAATAATAATATTTGATTTCACATTTGCACTTTCTTCTCCGCCAATTTTAATAATTTAATTTAATTTTCTTCTTTTCCCTAACCTTCATGCGTCTCATCGGCTCGGCTCGGCTCGGCTGCTACCTTCTTCCACTAAAATGGCTTTAACAAGTTTAGCAATATTATAATATGAATTTTCTTCCCTCTCATTTTAATTAACTAACATATATATATATATATATATATATATATATATATATATATATATATATATATATATAATTATTTAAAATTTTAATATTAATGTGTTACTCTTAACTTGATTCATAAATCAATGCGATAAAATAAATGAATTATGATCATAAATAATAATCATTATGATTAATGAACTTTTTATTATTTAAATTATATTAAAAATATATTGTTTATTACTTTATATTTAAAATTATTTTAAATTTAAAGTGTCAAATTTTTAAATGAAATAATTTACAAAAATAATATTTTTAAATTTTCACATAAATTTATTTTTATTTTATTATGTAAAAAGATTTATTTGAAATTTATTTCAGATTACTTAAAATGAAAATTCAATATTTATAAAAATATTGATAAAAATTAATTTTTATTTTGATAAAATTATAAAAATATATAACATTATTACAAAACTGGAAAATAGAATTATTATTATGTTAATAAGAGTGGGAGAGATCTCAAAGCTGAGATGGCGGCTAGGGCCCCAGCAGCCGACCGCCTCAAAATTTCGGCGGCTTCACCTTCGATTATTAAATTACGTTTTTCATCATCCCTGCTGTCACCATCGCCATGCATTTAATTACTTCTTCTTCAATCCATCAATAAGCAGTTCAATATAAGCGTAGGTAGAAGCCCTTTGGCAAGACAGTTAAGTTTTCTAGAGAAACAAACAGATTGTCGTTCCTTAATGCAATAATCCGAATCATAAGGCAATCGTTATACATTCACAATTTGAGCAATACTTGAATTCTGCAGGGAAGATTAGTTCAGTTGAGGAAAAGAAATCGACCCAAGAGAAGAATGATGAATGAAATAGTGAGAAAGATATGGTGCTGTGGTGCAAAGTCATTCCTGACAGAACCAGAGGAAGGAATTGGTGAAGAAGGACGGATTCGGGTATGGGTAGGGAAAGAAATCCAGTGCAAGTTGGAGATGGAAGCAAATTTCCTCAACCACCCGCTGTTTGAGGAGCTGCTGCGGCTGTCTAAGGAGGAGTTCGGTTACTCTTACGACGGAGCTTTAAGGATTGCATGCGACATTCATCTCTTCCAATATCTTATTCAGCTTCTTAAGACGGCTACTCCCTCTACACATTACATGCAATTTTCCGATCTCATTTCCCAATTCCGCTCGAATTCTTCTTCTTCGACTGAACATCTCCTGCTTCCTCGACAACTGATCTAAGAATTGCAGGGAAAATCTTGTTTTTCACAGTTATTTTCTCTTTACCATTTCATTATACAGAAAACACAAACCAGCTTCAGTTATTCTTTTTCTATTTTCCTCATTCTTTTTCTTGCAATCCAAGGAAGATGCGGGTTTTTGGTGCAATCTTCGGTTTTTCTTTCTGTAAACAAAGTCAATTGTTTCTTTTTATCTACTGCGTGCAGAACATCAAATGACAAATCCACATTTGAATATGTTAATAAAAAGTATTGATTAAATGAAATATAAACCATAAATAATTATGCTTCTAAAACTGTATAATTAATTTATTATTTTATATACCGAAACTATTTTTTATTATATAGTTTTATATTTATATAATTTTGAAATTATTCTTACAATTCTCAATTGCACTCTCATTCATACCAGATGTTATAATACTTAGTATTAAAAACATATAATATATGTATAATATAATATTATGTATAAAATAAATACTTGTTTAAATTTCTAGAATTATATAATAAATATCTTATATGTATATATTGAATTTCTAAAATTAAAATATTTAAAATACAAATTTCTTTAATCTTAATTTATAAACATATATTCAATGAAAGTAATTTTAATAATAATAATAACAATAAATCAACATACAAGAAATTTAAAAAAATTGAAAATAAAATAGTATTTCAGAAAAATAAAAATTTCAAATACATAGTTTCCATAATTCTATAATTATTTTCCCCAATTTTCACAAAAAAAAAAAGTTGATAATTTGCATAAATATGGGATTTTTAAAATTTTGTTTTATACTTTATTCAATAGGAATCTACACCTACAATTATCAAGGCTTCAAATAAGCATTTAGTTCAAATTAATTGAATTATTTAAATTAACTATTTAATTATAAATTTTTTAAAAATAATTTTGAGAGAGCACATATTCATTTCTTTCATCACTTTCAAACATCAAGTTAGCTTCATTCACATTATACTATGAAAAAAATATTTATTAAATTTATTTTTTATTTTTTAAAAATTTAAAAATAAGTTCCAATTTAAAAGTAAAACTCTTTTTCTATAAATGTTATATACATATTATTAAACTTTTAATATCTTTGAATAAAATTAAAATAATAATCTAATTTATAAGATTTTTAAAAATATATTTTTTATTATATATGTATATTCAAAATATAAATATTTAGTAAGTATAAAGATTCAAAATGTATTGTTTAGTTTAAAATAACTATAAAAAATATTTATAAATTTAATAAAAATAAATAAAGTATAAAATATAAAAATATTAAATTTTATAAGTGTTAAAAATGAAATATTTTAAAATAATGATATCTCAGATCTCACAAATTAAGACTTCAAAATAGAACTACAGTAAAAGAAAAAAAATATATAAATCATAATAGTTATGAGATAATTATAATCATATATATATATATATATATTTAATGAATCTTTTTATTTTATTTTATGTTATAAGCTTCAATGAATTCAATAAAAAAAGAAAAAAAAAACTTTTTTGTGTAAAATTTTTTAAGTTAAACAATGAAATCTACAAACAAAACAAAAGATAAATACTATTTAAATCATATAATATTCCATAAAATATTAATATTTTATTTTCCATTTTAAATTTTAAATAAAACGTTTCATTTGAGATGACTTTAATTAAACCGAACTTTAGTTATTTGATTATAATATTTTGTCATAAAAATAATGGGAGGGGGGACAAAAGTTGTTTCTTGAAAAGGGGCGGCGAGCGGCGTTCGGTCACCGACAATCGGAACGTGTACAAAGCAGGACAATGCTTGAGAAAGAAAGTGCCATTTGACATTCCTTTCCCTAAGAAGTGGCCATATGGCAGCTCACATGGTAACAATACCAGGCGAGGGCTGAGAATAATAGATTCTTCAAGACATGGCATGTGATCTAACCCACTTATTTAATTAATTAATTAATTAATTAAACCTACCTAAACTCCATTATATATCATAATTACACCTCAATGCCCCATCTCAAACAACAAATTTACAGCATTAATTTATTAAATTTTTAATTTCCTTGTTAATCATATCTTGCCAAAATCAAGCTATCTTCTTATGGTGGAATCAGAAATTCTTTTTACTTGATATGTTTATTAAAATTTATGTATTTTTGAATCAGGGTTGTAAATGGTGACCATCCCGTCTTCAAATGTATCATCGAAATCTTATAACCATTTAAGATTGGAGTTGGATATGAGTGGAAAATGAAAAATGATGATGATGATATTGTCTTTTAGAAATAAAAGAATCCATAGATCCGGGGGGAAAAGGGTACGAAATTGCCACTTTAGCAAGCAAGCATAGCATTATGAAAGAATGAAAAAGAGAAAGCTAATGCTATTATTATAAGTACAAGGATGGAATTTCAAGAAAGCATTTTAGAATAGAACTGTATGGCTAAAATAATTAACATCAAATATGAAACCACCGACATGAAATCCGCCACTTCTATAACCCCCAAGTAAGAATAAAAATAATAGCTCTTTCCCTTTGGATTAATTACTGGAAAAGGAGTTTCTTTAATTAATTAAAATTAAATGTATTGTCATTTATTTTTAATAATGAGGGCTTTTATGATCTTTTTGTTGCAATTTGCAAATAAGAAGAAGAAATGTCAAAGAAAAAGGGCAAAAGAGAGTAATAATTTAAATAAGCAACCAAAAAATTGATAGAACAAATTGGCTAAGTAAATGGAAAGGATATGGAGATGGATGTGCCACTTGAAAATAACACAAGAAAATGAATGAACAACAGGAAGAATGAATTTCCAGCGAAATGCCACCGATCATTTAGAATCCCCAAGTTCCAAATCCTTCACCGGAATGCTTTCAACTCCTTCTTTTAGAAGTCTGATTTCCTCTTCCGTCAGACTGGTCTTTGTCTGAGGTATTGCCTTGGCTGACTTGTCGGACTCTACAGCCCAGCTATACACTATCATTCCAGCTACAGCAATGATCATTCCCATTATGTTCTTGAGAGTTAGTTCGGAATCAAACAACAGCCACCCCAGCGTGAGAACGCAAACCGTTTTCATATGACCTAAAACCTGAAAGGAAGTTGCTGAGAATCTTCCAATACAGAGGTATTGACTCATGTTACAGAAGACGGCAAGCGAACATGAAAGAAGAATAAATAACTGCACCAAATAAGCAAAGCACATTCGTTAGGAAGAACACAAAAGAGTAGGGGTTGAGTGAACTTGGGAAGGCGTGCAAATGCTTACAATGGCACCAGTAGACATCTTATAGGATGATATGAATTTTCCGTTGAGGGAGTAATCGACAAAAGGACCAAGAACAAGAAGAGATATGGCTTGGATTGGAGCTGTCTTACTCAACAATTCGAATGATCCAATTGAGTACTTCTTTTGTAAGGAACCTATAGTCTGCCCCATGTCAAGAAAATGAATCATAAAACATAAACAAGACAAAGTCATAGATCGCTTGACAAGCAAAGTCGCGAAGAATCTTGCATAAATCAAAGGTATAATTATTAACCAACTCCAACAACTGCACAGAATCTTAAGAAATAGTTAACTTGTTACCTAGCTTACGCAAACTGCTTCAAGCTTGAATGATCAAACCTGGTTTTATATAGTTACTATCATCTAACTGTTTTTAAATCATTCATGATGAATGTTCTACTGTACGTTTACCAATGAATTCTCTGGTTTGCCTTCACATTTTAGAGCCTACCACTTGTGCTACCAACAAACACATCTAAATGGATATACCCAATTGCAAATTTGAAATTAAATCAACAAAATGATCTTGAAGATGTGCATATTTGAATTATTTGGAAAGGAAAGGAAATAAACTGGGAAAGAACAACTCACGATTTGCTGCAAAGATGTGGAGATAACAGCTACAATGGCACAAATAAAACCTTTGGCATTAACCTTGACATCAGTGACAGTGCAAACACCAACGCCAATAACGACAACCAAAACAGATAACTTGACATTCCTAGAGTAATGTTTACTGTGAAGGATCCATTCCATGACGCAGACCACAGGAATCATGCTGAGTTTAGAAATCTGCAGAGGGAAGCAATTAGATCATTAAAGATTTTTTTAAAAAAGAAAAAAACAGATAGTAGATATGAATGGTTAGTGAGGAAACGCACTTGGTAGAAACCGACAGAATTCAGCATAAGGCTGAAATTCATGCCAGTGATGGACATATTGGCAACAATGGAGAACCAGAGAAGCTCCCACAGAGGAACATGCTTAGACACAGATAAACCAGTTGCATTAGATACCAGTCCTACCAGAGCCGTTACAGCGAAGTGGAAACCCGTTAAGGTCGTAGCTGAAACAAATCAATTTAATTTCGTTTAGCTTACAGATACAAATAGAACTTAACATCATTCTAACCCTCCATTTTTTAAAATATACCTCAGATCTGAGAGCATGCTTGCAAGAATAACAGAAAGAAATTATTGAATGCGAGATCTTTGAGATCTAAAGAGATCTCCACACGTAACTTATTCTTAATTTGAAATAAAACAAATATAATAATAAAGTAAATGCGAAGAGGTAGAAAGGGAAAGTACCGAAGCTGAAAGCATAACCATTAGAAGACATGAGCTGCTTATTGGCCATAATAATGCCGACGGAACTGACGACGTTCAGAGCCCAAGCTCCTACATCTGAAACCACCGACGGCTTCTTGCTCTCGCTCTCCATTTCCTTCTTTCTTTGGTTTTTGAGTTTAGAAAATGAAGAGAGATTGAGAAAACGAATTGGATCTCTTACCTTCAATTCTCTAAGAGGGAAAAGAGAAGGAGAGGGAAAAGAGAAGGTGAGAGAAAGAGATCTAAAAAGGAACTGCGATAGGTATAAGGAAAGAGACAAAGAAAGGGATAAGAAGCGGTTATAGAAACCTTTTGAGTTTCAAATGACTGTTTCTCTGGACTCGTATTCTCTTGCCTTGTCCGTCCTAAATCAAATCCAATCAAATCCACGACACGGATTAATCAGGGATTACACACAAGCTGTTATGGTAAGAATCTCCAGCAGGAGAAGGCTTAAAGAAAGCGTTTCCGCTTATTAAAAAAAAAAAACAGATCACCGGTAAAACGTTTAAGTTTGAGAGACAGCAATGGTCGGCAAAGCAGTAAGAGTGAAGAGCTGGAAGAAGCCGGTGACGGTGGCGGTGGTGATGAAGAAGAAGAAGAAGAAGAAGAAGAAGAAGAAGAAGAAGATCCTTGTTCGAATTATGCTATGTTGTCAAAATTTATATCCCGCGTGAACAAATTTGTTCTCCGTCGGCTCTGGCAATTGCCTTCTCTTTGAATAATCAACGCAGCTTCTTTACCATCTTCTTTATAACCTTTGCTTGAATCCTCCACTCGGATTAAAATTCTCCATTAATTTAAACTCAATAATAGATCTATTTCTTTTTTTTTTATTATTATAATATTCATTTTTTTCAAAATTATTATTATTTAAATAAATTTATATTATGACTCTTCCTAATCACCTTTTAGATCATTATATCCCCATGAATTCAACGCTATTTTACTAATCTTTTCCATTTATCTTATTTTAATTAATTTAACTGAAAATATAAATTAAATAGCCTGATAATTAATTAATTAATTTGGAAAAAGGGAAGGTCAAAAACGAGCTGCCGTTTGGGAGTATGGGGGTTGGTAAGTCTCGTTTTCTCGTAATGGCAGTTGACATGGGAGATGAGGGGACAATTACCGACTATTGTATTTTCCCGTTGATTCACCGTCCTCGATTGATTTCACTTCCATCGTTAAAAGCAGGAATATTAATAGCGTCAAAGACAGAGGTCTTCATGGCTACGAATGACATGCTGCTCTCCGCTGATCCAACTGGTTCCTTGCGCCATATGCCTCCCTGGATTCCTTTCTCCTTAATCATATAATAATAATAATAAGACCATTGGTCATCTCAATTTCTTTTGGGTCACACTTTTGGTCATCCAATTAAATCATGCGAATTTTTGTTTCCTTCTTTCACCCATTTCCTTCTCCCTAATCATATCATCCTTATTTTAGGGTGATATCTTTTAGAATTTGATACGATATTCATGTTTTATTTTTATTTTTATTTCATTTTTTTATCTACTATATATTTTCCCCCCATTTATCTTTCTCCATACATTAATTGTTTTTTGTAAATTTAAATTGTTTTAAATATTTTTTAATGAATATGTTAAAATAAATTTTCATGAATGAAAATAATATATTGTTCAATAATATTGTAGCCTAATGATATAAATGCTCTTTAAAATCTCTAGGATTTATATAAAGGTATTGATGTGGAAGAGTGAATTATATTGATTTATTAATGTAATGATTTAATATTTATTCGAATATAATTTAAAATTTTAATTTAAATATAATTTAAAATTTTAATAATGTACTTAACCTTAATTTGAATTTGATATAAATAATCTAAATATAAAATTACTAATATAACATAAAATGATATAATTAATTCATAAAATTAAAATTAAAATAATATAATTTTTTTAAAAAATTAACAAATCAGAATCAGCATAACATAATATAATTTATATATCATATTTAAATTAAGTTATCAAGTAAACTCACAATATAATTCAAATTTTTCAATAAGACCTATTTTTTATATCTTGAGATTTATTTATTATCATTTTCAAAATTCATTAAAAATAGAAATATATTTTAATACTAATTTATTATGTATTCGAATGGCCAATATACTCATAAACATAGTCGATATCGAAAATGTAATATAAAATTATATTATATGGATCAATTATACTTTTATTAATGTTGAAAAATAAATATAAATAATTTATCTCATATTATATTACTTGGGAAAGAGGATAACTTGGTTCTGGACCGTCGGTGTCGGGCTTTCGGATTGATACCTGACGTGGAAAACTGGTCGATGAAACTCACGACAATAATGGGCCACGTCCAACCATATATCAAAACCTAACCTATGAAACCCAGACATGTATTGAATGATTTTTGAAAATTACAATTTTCAAAAATTGTAATTTTATAATAAATTTATGAAAAATATACAATAAATTTGAAATATATCTCTCTACAATCTTTGATAAATATATAATAAATCTGACAATCAATAAACATTATAAGATAAATCAACAATAATTAACAATCTATATATATAAATCAATGAAAATTTAAAATTATTCATGATCCAATGCTCAAATCTCTAATATATTATTATTCCCAATCCATAAAGTACAAATAATTAAAGATATTTAAAAGTATAATTACAATTAAAAAAGAAGAAAGAGAATAATATAATAATAAAATTTATAATTTCAATTTTAATCGTAATTATTCTATTTTTAAAAATTTATTAATGAGTTGAGTTAGATCATAAATTTGATGAATTTATTAAGTTGAATATTCAATAATATTGTCTTTCTTATTATATAATTGAGTAATTTTACAATAATTTAATAATGATTCATAATTTAAAAGTTTTTAATGTATCACTCTCTATTTTTAATAGTCATTTATCAATAATTTATGATTTGATGTGAGCAAAATTGTATATTTTCGATACCCTCATTCGCATAATTTTTAACATATTTTTGTTATTTTTTCATCTCATTTCTCATATATTTCATGCATTTTCATATATTTTTACATTTACTAGAGTTTATTTAGTATTTTAATATTTTATTCCATTAATGATAAGATTTTTATTAGTTTGATTGTATCATTATATTTTATGCATAATAATTCTTAATCATAATCGTATCTCATCATATTTTATGTTTAAATGTGTTAATCCATGCTATTATAGGCTTAGGTGATTTATTCTTTGATAACCATGATTTTAACATATATTTTCCCTTTATTATAATGCCCTTTCAAGCATTATTTTCATATTTTTCCTTTCAAACTTTAGCATATCATATAGTATTTTATGCATCACACTCATATATTGCATTATTAGTATAATTTCATGCATTTTCTTCATATTTTGCATAATTTACATAGTCATTTTACATTAGTTTAGGAGTTTGGCATATTCATTTTCATGCTTTAGAATTTTAATTTTAGGTCCTTGAATTGTGTGGAATGGGACACTAATCGAGTATGGCATGTTCTACATCTGAAAAAGACCACTTTTATGCCAAAAATGAGATTTATATTACTCGTGTAAAAGGCTACACAAGTCATGTAAGAATTGGCCTTAGGATCAATTTGAAGCAATGAAATTCTTTCGCCTAATCGAGCCTTACATGAGTCATGTAAGGTTCCACACAACTCGTGTGGAACTCAACTCTTCCTTGTTTTTCCCCCTTTCATTTATTTCAAGCTTCACACGAGTAGTGCAACATTTACACGACTCATGTGACTCATTTTAGATATTTATTTGTACTCTAATATCAATTGTAGAATCATGGGATTGAAAGGTGAAGATCAATTTAGGGGTTTTTGGAGAGAATTAGAACATGAGAAGTGGGGGTTCCATCTTTCATTCATTCACGGAGCATTATTAGAGAATTATGTTAGGGTTTTATGGTTTTCGAGAAGATAGAGAAAAAACAAGACTTACGCTCCACTCGCTCTCTCCACTCCGCTCCGACATCTGCCCCTATACCAGTATAAGGGCTATACCTAACATAACGCATACCCAATCACATACACAAGCCGTCCCTCATCCAACCGAGAAGACACACTTCCTAATAAGGTGACGACTCACTAAACAAGCCAATAGACACAAATAGTACAATGCAAAGCCATACATTGTCATCCTATTCATGCACATAAATTCATGTATTCCAAACCAAAGCAATTCATATTCACACATAAGCACAAAACCATCATCATGCATTCCAATACATCACATAACCATCAAGCAACCCTACCATTCATTTACACATAGGCATACAAAAATGCATAACTCCTAGGGTCTCTATTGTGAGTGTAACAGAAACACAGATAAACAGACATATATCACATAACCACATCATCAGATGGATA
Source organism: Dalechampia spathulata (assembly GCA_948192965.1). Classification (NCBI taxonomy): domain Eukaryota; kingdom Viridiplantae; phylum Streptophyta; class Magnoliopsida; order Malpighiales; family Euphorbiaceae; genus Dalechampia; species Dalechampia spathulata. The sequence continues at coordinate 5,193 of CANYBF011325436.1, read as the reverse complement.
TAATAGAGCACACAATATGTATGTCTTTATGAATGCATTCTCCATCATCTTTTCCTCTGTTTTCCCTCTGATTTTCCTATCATTGTGCATATTCCTTTTGTACACACTAGGTCCCGATAGGTACCGGTACTTATCTCCCGAAGGAGGCCATATAACTGTAGAGTGCCCAGCACTCAATTCCTATTGTAGGTCTCGAGACTCATCTCTTTTCTCGGGAGGTTACTTATCTAATGATTCCTAAAGGAATCCCATAATCATTATTGACAGGGTTTAGGAGTGTTTTAACTGAAGAAAAGGGAAGAAAGCTTAAAGAAAAATGTGAAGTCATAACCCTTAAAATGTTAAACTTAAGTCGCGTACTGTCGTACGGATCTTGGTACACCCGTATCGAACTAAAGCTTATAATGCACACAAATTCCTGCGAGTAACGGTACGCCCGTACGTCCTCGATTTTCCTGACAAACCCAAATTCCTGCGAGTTTGCGTTTGGCAAGCCTAAACTGCAAGATCCCTGTCACAACCTCCCTTGCTAACCCTATCAACACTTCCAAAACATACCTAAACACATATCATAGCCGTCTCTCATCCAATCGAGAAGACACGCTTCTCAATAAGGTGACGACACACAAGCAAAGCAATTAGATACGTACATCTCACTTCATGCAACCATAAACATAAAACCATCAATACACATTCATTCTAATATGAAGAACTCATTCAATCCTACCATTCATCTATGCATACACACACATAAATGCATAACTTCTAGGGTCTCTAAGGTGGGTGTAACAAATCTCCCCTCTTAAAAGAAAATTCATCCCCAAAATTCCTGATAAACTTACTAGCAAAGAGATGGGGATACTGCGCTTTCATGGTAGCCTCTCGTTCCCAGGTTGCATCCTGCCCGATATGATGATTCCACAACACTTTTACCAATGGTATATGCTTGTTCCGTAACTGTTCATCTCTCGTGCTAGAATCTGTACTGGCTCCTCACTGTAAGTCAAATCTGGCTACACCTCTATAGCCTCAACTAGAATAACATGTGAAGGATATGATCTGTATCTCCTCAACATCGAGACATGAAAAACATTATGGATCTAATCCAACTTAGGTGTTAGCGCTAACCGATAAGCCAATGGTCCAATTCGCTCAAGAACTTCATACGGACCAATGAATCTCAGGCTGAGCTCACCCTTCTGACCAAATTGCATAATCTTTTTCCATGGAGACACCTTAAGAAACACCTTATCTCTAACACTGTATTCTATATCCCGCCTCTTTAGATCTACATATGACTTACTTCAATCGGAAGCGGCTTTTGGTCGACTCTTAATTAATTGTACCTGGTCCTTTACCTGTTGCACTAACTCTGGACCAATCAATCTCCGTTCACCTACCTCATCCCAGTGTAACGGTGTCTGACATCGGCATCCATATAGCGCTTCGTACGGTGCCATCTGTATACTGGTCTGATAACTGTTATTGTAGGTAAACTCAATCAAAGGTATATATCGATCCCAACTACCTTCCTATTCCATTACACAGGCTCACAACATATCCTCTAGAATCTGTATTACTCGCTCTGACTGTCCGTTGGTTTGAGGATGAAAAGCGGTACTAAACTAAACTATGGTACCTAAAGCTCGCTGAAACTTACCCCAGAAATGTGACGTAAACCGAGGATCTCTGTTAGATACAATAGAGGATAGAACCCCATGCAATCGGACAATCTCAGCTATATACAAGCTAGCCAATTGTTCCAAACTGTAGTCCATGTGTACAGGTAAGAAATGAGTTGTCTTTGTTAATCTGTCCACTATTACCCATACTGCATCATGTCTAGCTTGCATCATCGGTAATCCTATGACAAAATCCATAGTAATATGGTCCCATTTCCACTCTGGAAGCTATAATGGACTTAGTAATCCCGCGGGTACCTGATGTTCTGCTTTACTGCGCTGGCATACCAAACACTTAGTAACATAATCTGCTATTTCTGTCTCCATACCGATCCACCAGTAATATTGTTTTATATCTCTGTACATCTTGGTACTCCCTGGATAGTAGGCATACATAGACTCGTGAGCTTCCTCTAGTATCTGCTTCTTCAACTCGCGATCTGCCGGGATATACAATCGAGCACCATGGCATAAGTTACCGTCACTGTCCATAATAAAAAGGGTAGTCTTACCGGTCTGAACTTTCTGTAATTGTTTCTGATACTCCTCGTCATTCACAACACATCTCTAAATTTGCTCTGTTAATACCGGTTTGACTTGTAAGTGTAACTGTGCTAGAAGACACTCAAGTTGCACTGTCAATATACCGTGTAACTGATGCATTTCCAGTACCAACATTAAAGGTGACTATCTCAATCCCATAAATAACTTGCGACTTAGTGCATCTGCTACTAATTAGCCTTGCCCGGGTGATAGTCAATGATGCAATTATAGTCCTTAATTAATTCTAACTACCGTCATTGCCTCAAATTTAGTTCTCTCTGTGTACCCAGATATTTTAGGCTCTTGTGGTCTGTGTACATGTAACACAACTCCCCGTACAAGTAGTGGCTCCAAATCTTCAGTGCAAACACAATGGCTGCTAACTATAAATCATGTGTTGGGTAATTCTTCTTGTGCGGTTTCAGCTGTCGTGAGGCATATGCAATCACTTTTCTATCCTGCATCAATACACATCCTAAACCGTTAAGTGAAGCATCGCTATAAATCGTAAAGGCCCTCCCCGGTGTAGGTAAGGTCAGCACCGGAGCTTGAGTCAAGTAGTCTTTCAGTCTGTCAAAGCTCTGCTGACATTCCTCTGACCAACGAAAAGAAACACCTTTCCTGAGCAATGTTGTTAATGGTAAGGCAAGCATTGAGAACCCTTTCACAAATCGTCGATAGTAGCCAACTAATCCCAGAAAACTACGGATCTCACTGATATTCCGTGGTATCGACCAATTCAAAATCGCTTCTATCTTGCTTGGGTTAACTCGGATCCCTTCAGCTGAAATAACATGCCCTAGAAACGCTACTTATTCCAACCAGAATGTACACTTCGAGAGCTTACCATATAGTTGCTTCTCCCGCAATCGTTGTAAAACTAATCTCAGATACCTGTCATGCTCCTCACCTGTTTTTGAATACACTAGGATGTTGTTGATGAAGACCACCACAAACTGATCTAGGTAGTCTGCAAACATCGTATTCATCAGGGCCATAAATGTTGTTGGTGCATTAATTAATCCGAATGGCATTACAAGGAATTCATAATGTCCATAGCGAGTACGGAATGCCGTTTTTGCTACCCTGCCCTCTTTAACTCAAAGCTGATGATACCCTGATCTCATATCAATCTTAGAGAACATTGCAGTGTCTTTCAACTGGTTAAACAAGTCATCAATGCGCGACAACGGATACCTATTCTTTATGGTTACCTTATTAAGTTGTCGGTAGTCAATGCACATCCGCATCGTCCCATCCTTCTTCTTAACGAACAACACTGGTGCACCCTAGGGTGAAATACTCGGCCTGATGAAGCCTTTCGTTAAAAATTCTTGCAACTGCACTTTAAGTTCCCTCAATTCCAATGGTGCCATTTGATAAGGAGTAATGGAAATTGGCTCTGTACCTGGTAGCACCTCTATCTCAAACTCAACTTCTCGTTCCAGTGGCAACTCTGGCAATTCTTCAGGAAAAACATCTGGGAAATCACAAACTGTTGGGATGTCTAACAACTGGACCTCTCTCTGTCGAGCATTTGTCACATGTGCGAGGATTGCTTCACAACCCTGGGCTATCAATCTCTGTGCTATTACGGTTGAAATCAGTCTCGTTGTTATAGACGGCACATTTCCCCGTATCACTACCATAATTTGATCTGAGTACTGTAGGGTCACAGTTTTTTGATGACAATCCATCACTGCCCTATACTGTGCTAACCATTCCATACCCAAAATAATATCATAATCCTTAAATGGCATTTCTACTAAATCGGATAGGAAACACACACCGTGTATGGCCAAGGGACACTATCTCAATACTCTATCCACTATTACATTCCTACTTAATGGACTTGACACGACTATCTCATAACCTAACTCCTCACTACACATCTCAAGTACTCAGGCAAACCCCATATTAATGTATGAATATGAGGAACCCGGATCAAATAACACTAACGTCTCATGATTAGAGATAAAGACATTACCGATCACTACATTGGAGGCATGCTGCTTGTCCTGCTAGACCAAGTTGTATACTCTGGTAGGGACACCAACTGCTTAGTTCATTGATTCTTGGCTCATCCCTCGGCTTCCACTATCACAGCCTCCTCTGCCTCTTCCTCTGCCTCTCTCGGTACCTTGAGGACTTCCTGAACCAAATCTCACATTCGGGTTCTGTTGGTAGGATCCACCCTCTGAAACAGTATTCATCGGGATATTTTCATGTGTCTGGCCACAAGAACGACATGCCATCAATCTAGACCCTGTACTGCCACTAGAATATATGGGTCTCCCACTCTGTATCCATCAAGGTGGTGGCGATCGTACCCCTACCGGTCGTGGAGAAAATGAACCCCTAAATTTTCCCCTCTTCAGGTATCCCGACGAAGAGCTCGGCTCTCAGAACAGTCTCCTTAAGGATTCTTGCCTTGCTTGTCCCTCTTGCAGAATCCGCTCCTGATTCAGCGCATTGGCCATTAAAGTTGAAAAGTCATCATAATTAAAGCCATGAACCAATGCTCAAATACAGAGATCCAAACCCTATTCAAACCTCTTGCACTGCTCTCACCCAGAAGTCAGGATATTAGTGGCATAGTAGGCCAACCTCGTGAATTCCCTCTCGTATTCTGCCACTGACATGTTCCTGTTGGTTTGTTTAGTGATTAAGCAGCGGAAGAAATTTAAAATTTTCATTTTAAAATAATAAACCAAAAGAAGATCTTTGCATCAAAACATAGAAGAACTTATTTAGAGATTAGAAGTAACAGTTTGATAGTAACCCTTACTTTATGTGCAGATGTCCTTCGTTCTTTATCTCTAAAACGTTTATGGTTGTAGCAAACCAAAAACCACCAAGATAGGCAGCCTCCAATAGTATCCACATGAAACAAGGAAGTCCAAGCAAGCAACCAATTGCTTCTATCTCCTTTCTTGTGAACTAGCAAAGAAAAAGAAGAAAAATCTTA
>CANYBF011325162.1:0-10148 GCA_948192965.1 Dalechampia spathulata | reverse complement strand
GCAGGGATCCCAACTATAATAAGATATCATATTATCATAATTAACTTAATTAATAATAACACTTTAAATTAATCAACATATTTAACTTATACTTTTATCAAATTAAATAATTATGCATTTAATCTTACCATAATAATTGCCTCAATCAATCAATAAATCCGAGATTACGAAATGCATAATGAAATGTCTAAGTCATGTGCATGCGGACGTGACATTAGGATTGTGTTTATGACTTGTGTGCCAAATTTTATTTATTTCCATGCAGGTTCCAGTTTTTCAAAACTCATCGTTGTTCTGCTGAATTTTTGCAAAATTCTGTTTTTAAACTCCATTACTTATTTCTCACTGATTTTACTTATGTCTACTCCCGGAGACCGCGGTGACTTTTCTTCACGGAGAGTCAAGCGCATTGTTCCTGCAGGCTTTGGTCCTCGAAAGACTACTCCTGCCTCTACTATTAAGACATCTATTCTGAGTGAGAAAGTCTTCTCTCATTCTCGTTTTACGTATCATCCTACTCTCCGTCAAACTGGACTAGAGGATGATGTTCTGAGATATTTGACCAATGTAGGTTGGTCAAATTTCACGTTCTTACCTAACCATTTTATTCAGTCTGTAGCTCTTGAGTTCCTACAGACCTTTTCTCTGTCTACCTCCTTCTCCTGCACTTTTAGACTCTTTCGGAGGCATCACTCTCTTTTTGCTTCTGAGTTTGATGGTCTCTTTGGCTTTCATACAGATGGAATTTCTAATGCCAAATCCATGGTATTTGACCATAATGCTTTCTGGAGGGACATAGCCCTCTACACTTCTTTCCGTCCTTCTTATTAGAAGGCCTCGTGCCTTAAATCTCTTGCACTCTTCAACTGTCATAGACTAATCTCCTGTCTTATCTTCAGGAGATCATATTCTAATTACACCATTACAAGCCCTGACCTTATCTTCTTATACTGCATGGTCATGGGTACTCCTATTCAGTCTAGATGTTGGCTTCATACCTCTTTCCATGGGGTCGGCATGTAGAAGCAGCCTGGCAGGGCTATCCTATTCAGTCTTATCATTCATTATATCTGCCAGCAGCCTCAGGCTTTTCCCCTCACTCACCCTTCTCCTGGACCACATGGTCCAAACCTTGACCTCTCGTTCATTGAGCACTCTATGCTCTTTGAACACACTGCTGATGATGAGTTCGTTATTCATTCTGAGTACATCTCCAGACGACTATCTCTATCTACGATCATCGGGTTGTAGAGGTATGTCAGTGCCTACAGGTTCCACTTCCAGATGGCATACCTGCAGAGTGGCTTGATCCTGTTGATCCATCCATTGACACTACACGATAGGCGACTCTAAGCCGTAAGTGCCAGCGATACTTCTTGGGTGGATCCTCTTCATCGGCTACTGTTCCTGGTCCTACCGATCCAACTGCCACTACCCCTGCTGCTGCTGCTGCTGCTGCTGCTCTTTCAAATTCTATTTCTCAGTAGCTTGCCACTATCATTGCTTGACTCGACCGCTTGGATACCTTTGAGCGTCATTTCAACTAGATTGATCAGTAGCTTGGACATCTTACACAGCAGTCCGCCCTTTATGGTTAGTATCTTGATCAGCATATTGCTGACTTTCATGAGTTTCAGACATCAACTTCCAAGACTCTTCACTCCATCAGCATCATGATGGATCCTTTTATCATTCCACCATCAAGTCCACCTCCTCCTCAAGACCCACAGTGATTTATTATTTTTTATGTTGTCAAAGGGGGAGATGTTTTATGATTTTTAGGACTTGATGTTAGTGGAGTTGATTGTTATTGTTTTTATATTATGTTATCATTGTACTGAACATTTGTTTATGTTATATATATATAATGTTTATTCTGTCTATTATCATTATCTTATTTGATTTATCTTTTATATGTTATGATTATCTTTAATTTTGTTGATTATGTTTATCAATTTCTCCTTTCTTTGTGCTTGTTTGATAACCTATGGTTACGTCGCATGTATTCTAAAACGAAGGGGGAGATTTTCAAAATTTTTCAAATCTAAATTTCATTTAAATGAGTTTTTACAAATTGAACTTAAATTGATTGCCAACATCATAAAGGGAGAGATTTTTAGACCTTAGGTTTTGATGTGTGTGCCACATATGAATCAATTTAAGTTATTTGCCATTTTTATGTAAGTTTTTATGTTGGTACAGGCATACTTGTTTTGGTACGGGCATACCAAATGGCTTAGTTAAGTGGTACGGCCATACGGCTGACCGTACCAAGTTAGAACTGTTAGATAGAGCATGGTATGGGTGTACCATTGGTTGGTACGGGCGTACTGTTGCTCGCAAGAATTTGGTTTGTCAGTAAACCTATTTTGGTACGGGTGTACCATTGAGTGGCACGATCGTACGTGAGCTCGTAGGAAAATTGTTTGTCAAGAAACTTATTTTGGTATGGGCGTACCAATGATGGTACGGGCGTACCACATTTCCCTCTCATTTTCTCTTTGAAGAATTTTAAATCTGTATGGGCGTACAAGATAAGTACAGTCGTACGCGACTTTTAAGAAAGATTTTAAACCCTTTCTAACGGCTATTTTCATATAGAACTTTCATACATTTTGTCTCTAACGGCTAGTTTTTGCATAGCAACTTTTCTTTTGAGCTTTAATTGTCAAGAACAAGTAAGTTTACTTATATTGTGTGTTTTTATCTATTGTAAACTCTTATCTATTATATTCCCACTTGTGGAAAGTTAGAGATTGCTTTTATGGGTTGGTGAGTGATTAATACTTGGACATTAATTTGTTTTTGAGAGTTTGTAAAGTTGATTTTTGTAAAGGTTTGAGTGTGAGCCTTGAAAACATTGGGGTTTATGATTCATTTGTAGAATCTATGTTGTAATTGATTGAAAATTAGTAGAATCATAAGTCGAAACTTAGGAGAAGTGAACGTAAACAAGAGTTAGTTCCAAACCACTATAAACCAACACATGTTGCCATTTCCGCAAAGGATTTCAATTATATTCATATATAAATTTTAAAAATATTAAATGGTTAAAATTTAAATATCTATGTTAAAATAATTTCTATTATTTTTAAATATTTAAATAAATTTTATTATATTCTTAATAATTTTTTATAATTAACTTATTAAAAAATATATATAATAAAAATAATATATTCCTTTAATATTCATTTTATATTTTAACAACTATATCTACCAAAATTTTACCAAACACATTATTTCATCAATTACTTCTTGTCAGTTATTAGCTATCAGCTGCCACCAACTCTTAGAAATAGCTAAATCACACATGCAGTTACACATAAATATTCATTCATATTAAGCACCATAATATAATTGCAAATGCACATCCAAATAACAACAAATTAAAGAAAAAAAGGGCAAATACATATCCAAATAACATCTCGAAATTGTTGAAAATTTTAAATCACAAGTGAAAAAAACATCAACAAAATGTTAATTTTTAATTTATTTTATTAATTTTGCAAACTTAAAAAGGTAATTTAAAAAAAACCTTATGATTAATTTTACTTTTCAAAATTGTTGTTGTTTAGAATTTGAATATATATTCATTAATGATAATTAAATCAATACCTTAAATATAATTAAAAATATGATATTTTCTGATGTTTCTTTTTTTAGAATATCGGAAACGATTACATGAATAATTTGTAATTACTCAAAAGAGCTCCAATGGGTCGAGGACTTCTAAATATTGTAGCTGGGATGGAAACATGCGTGACACTATACTATAAATTAGAAGGCAATAAGATCAATAACTTTCATTATATAATATAAAGATGTACCATTTTCCTTCTCCAATTATTTCGTAAGTTCCCATATCGAGAATTTCACGTGTACATAATAAAAGCAACCGTATATTTATATATATACATACATATATATGTATGTATGTATGCTTATGGTTCGTTCGTAACAAAACCCTTATTTATTGCACGGATTGATCACGTGATTCACACACAGTAACAGGGAGAGGCTGCAATGATCACTTATCCCCCAGTTTAACACAGAGATCATTGCTGATGGAGGCCAGAAAGAAAACCAAGAGGTGAGGGTCTAGTACATAATCATTCAACTTCTCATATTCGACAGTCCAGTGCACCACGCTGCCTCCTTCTTGCTTCGGTGTAGCCCTAACTTTGATCTTGATGCTCTTGAACTCCTTCAGCATATCTCCTCCAATCTCTTCGACCTCATGATTCAGTGTTGCAGTAGTTGACACGTCTACATCGCGGTCTATCTTGCCTACAAGAGCCATTGTCGGTTTCTTTTTCTTGGGTTGAGGAAGTTGTTTCACCAGAAACTGTAGATGGAGGGAGCTGTTTGAGCGTGTTGCTCTTTTATAAGCATAGCACAAGCTTTTTCACCCCTTCATGAAAAAAATTATTATGTTCCTTTTTGAAATACATAAAACACGATAATTGTCAAAAATACGCTTTTTATTCATTAAAAGGTTACATGGCTAAATTGATAACATTTTACAATTTCCATACAATTTCCATAAAAAAAAACTATGTGATGAAATATAATAAATAATCATGATTTGAAAAAATAAAATAAACAAGTATAATATATATTGTCATTTCTAATATACATGTAAAATCAAAGGGAATAATTTTTCAAGACGGGAGGAGCGTTTTATTGTGAAGTATAATTATAATAATTAACCTTCATATACACACCATATGATAGTTGACAAAAACTCCCTGAGCAATCAATGAAGTTTGTTAGACTATGTCCTAATAATCCGCTGCTATTAATTTTCGATAACTTGCTTTTAAATTATTTTCTAGCTTACTTGATATGTTACATGTTTAGTTTCATGATTTTTGAGTTTGATTTGATAAAAATTTGTTTAACATTATATAATAATACCTATTTAATTAATGAGTCAAAATCATGATAGATAATACTCAATTTAGTTAGATTTATGAGCCTATTTATTAACAAGTTGATAAACTATTTTATCAATTTATATAAAAATAATTTAATTTTAAGTATGTAATTTGTAAATTTATAATTATATATTTATACAAATTTTTTTATTTTTATAATTACTCTCTGTCAAATAAGCTAGAAGGGCAACACGTTCAAAGAACTTGTTCCAATTAGTATCACCGGGAAGATTTTCAGAACCCAAGCAAGGCGAAGAAGAATGGGACTTCAGTTGTAGAGATTAAAATTCCTGCGTAGTTGTTTCATGAGATCTTCAGTTGCAGACTGCACCATATTAATACTATGAGCCCTGATAAGGTACAAAGTATCGAGCTGCATGAAAGTGAGTGGGATAAGAATGGCAAGATCGTCTTCTGGCGTTTTACTCACGGTAAGCCACAGCTCCATCTTGTATCCAACTTGAATTGAGTATATGGGTTACTGATTACATATTTTGCATATAAACGATGGATCAGATGGGAAATCCAAGGTAGTTATGTAAAATTATGTGAAAGAAAAGAATAACCACCCACTTTCATTGATAAAATGCGGGACAAATATAACAAACTCATAACAAATATAACACCACAAGAAAGTAACCCAAAGAACTTTAGTAGTGGCATTAGCAATGGTTTTACACTCACTCTCAATAGATGAACGTGCAAGGATAGGCTGTTTCTTGGATGCCAAAGTGAGGAGGAGGGGAAAATGTCACACCCTCATATGCACCTTAAATTCATGCACGTGTATGTATTTTATGATTATGCTATAATGATATGCAAGCAAAGATTAATTATGTTAAATGTCAAAGTATATATGTATGCATGTATTTTATGGTAAGAGAATACATGAAGTATAGAAAATGTTTAAAGTTGTAAAAGTAAGTATAAAGGTAAGGGAAGAATATGATTTGTGCATGTTAGACGGTAATAAAATGAAAATGGACTCAAAGGTGATTATTAGTGAATTAAATAAATGTTCTTAAGGTGCTAATGTGAATAATATATGTATATATATATATATATTATTGATTTAGTTGCAAGGTGAAAAAGGAAAAGAGAGTGTATATATATAGAAAAATTGTAAGCATAAGAAAAACTTATATGATATGTTTATGCTATGAGAATGCAAAAGGAGTGATTTATGAATGATTGAGATGAGGAAAATATTTTGAAATGATATTGAGGTGAAGCAACTCCATATGATATGGAATTTATAGAGAAAGGAATGAAAAGAAAGTGAGAAGATGGTTAAAGTGATGAAAATGTGCATAAGATGCATTATGGATTTGAATTCAAGATGCTTATGTTGAATGCTTTTCATAAAGTTTAATGATGGAATTTATATGTGATATGTGATGTTTTTGCATGTTAGACATGTTAGTATATGAGAAAGTATATGTTAAAATATGTAAATGAAAGTTTAAATGAAATTATAATTTATTATAAGTTAAGTAGTAATTAAGGACATAAATGTCATTTCATGAAAAGAAAAGGTTAATTTTGGAAACCAATTTATGTATGGTATGTACATTCATGTAATGTATGACATGTATGATGCTTATGTGGACATAAATGTCATTTCATGAAAAGAAAAAGGCTATTTTTGTTTTGTGCGTATGATGCTTGGCTAGACATTTCTTAATTCATAATCGAAAACAACACAAAGTAATTCATTAAAAGTTATGTGAGATCTAAATGTTTTTAATTCTAATGGTAAATCACTATTCGTCTTAATTCGGTTTATCATAGAACCATTATTATATTCAGAGGTATGCAAAAAGAGCTCGTCTCATATGTTCGATTGTAATATATTGCTAAGTGAGTTGTGTTGATCCGCAATTGTCTCTCGACTTGCTAAAGTGGCAATCAAAGTATTATTCAATTAAATGGAGGTTTAATTATTTTATAAATTTGACGATCTAATTTGAATATGGCGGAGTTGGTTCTTAAATATTAACTTGAGTTAGGTTCTTCTAATTCTTTATGCAATTTTCTAGAAGGCTAAGTGAGATGCTGATTTCATTGTGTCTATCCAGGAATTAGAGGCCATTGTAAAGCTACTTCTTGGTTGTCTTAAAATTAAGGAAGAATTGGTACGTGCAGAGCGATTTCGCCTTCTATAACTGACTTCGTAATTTTACTATTAGATCATATCTGAATCGATGATCATGATTTTTTTAATGAATTATTTATGGCTTTTCAGTTAAGAAAATTCTTGAATATTAATTTTTCTTCAATCAAAATTTTGACTTTTACTTTTTTTATTATTTTTCTCCAATTCTAAAAATATTTTCATTTTATAATTTTCGTAAAGAATCGAAGGATCTTTCCATTCCTATTAGATTGACCCTTCTTTCATTGCTGCAAATGTTGTTAATTTTCTACGTGGAAAGTAGAAATTAATTTGACGGTTTTGACACTCGATCAATTGAAGATATAATTCAATAAATTAGATCATGATTAAGGATTATTGCATAAAATACAATGAAATAATCATGCTAATATAAAAATCCTATAATTAGTGGAATAAAATATATAAAATACAAAGAAAATATTAAAATATTAAAAAAATTATAGTAAATATAAAAGTTTATGAAAATATTAAATTCCTTACCTACTAAACCTGTATTTTAGTATATTGTTGAATAAACAATCAACTAAAAGACTTATGATTTGAGGTATAACTAACACCCGAATCAATAAATTCACCATTCACAATAATAGTAAGTGAAAAGATCCCTCAAGATAAATAGATAATGTAGTGTACAAAATCTATAAAACAAAAATGAATTGAATTAGAAATTGAGCAACCAATAATTTTATTAATTTGAAGCGGGTTACAATCTCTAATATAAAATTCTATAACAAAGAATTTAAATCATCTAATTCTAATTTCGAAGCAAAAACTTAATTCAAGGGCTTTTGTAGCTTGATCTTGAATTAAACTTGATTTTTGGTGAAGAACACGATTCAAGTGCTTTAGGGGCTTGATCTTGAATCAAATTTCACTTTGGATGAAGAACACCTTGATGAACTTGTTAAACACCTTGATGGACTCCTTGAACGCCTTGATGAACTTCAAGAACACCTTGAGGTCTTGAATGCTTGGAGAGCTTGCATTTTGTGAGCTTCTTCTTGCTTCTGGCTTCTGGCTTCCAAAAATGTGTCTTGGAATGAATGGAGGCCTCCTATTCATAGTGATTTAAAGAAGAATGAATTTACAGATTTAACCTTCATCCTTACTTCAAAATAATTATCCCTTTATTTATTTATTATTTTAATAGTATTTATCTTACCATTAAAATAATTTAAATTTAGATAATAAACTGGATAATTTTGATTAGTTTAAAATATATTTAATTTATTAGAATAAGATAATCATTTAATCTAATTATTTTATAGATCAAAAATATTTATTTAATTGATCCATAAAATATATTTTATTTATTAGATTAAAATAATTATTAATCTAATTAATTTCATAGATCAAAAATATTTATTTAATTGATCTAGAAATTAATTTAAATTTTTTTTGATATCTACAAATACCCCTTCGAGATTTATTCATTAATTTATTTAAATGAATATATCTCAAATTAAATTTTTTTTTGGACATTTATAAATAATATGGAGCCAAATATTTTTTTTAATTTTAATATATGACTCAAAAAAAATTCTCGATTTTCCTTTCATAGAAAAAAAATTGCGGCACTCAAAATGTTCCCTTCTTTTTTTTTTGCGGTGACTTTCATTTTATTTTTTTTAATTTTTTAATTTATTTTCAAATTAATATTAAAATAAAATTTAATATAATTTGAAAATAAAAAATTTTCCTCCACGTGAACCTGCCATGGCTTTCTTTATTTCTTCTTATCTCTTTTTTTTATTTATTTATTTTCAAATTATTATTAAATTAAAATTTAATATATAATTTGAAGATAAATAACATTTTTATCCCAAACAAATATTATTAAAGAATAATATTTGATATAGCTTGAAAATAATTAGAATTAAAATTTAAAATTATCTTTTAATCCAATTAGGATTTTTGATAATTTTTAAATTCAAATTAAATATGGCAAGGATCTTTATTCCTATCATAATTGAATTTGAACTCTAATCTTAATTCAATTCAGATTTGTTCCACCACTATAAATAGAGACCTGGAACATCCCATTTTTTCACACTTCACATCATTCCTCTCTTCATCCCCTTTGGTATCTCTTACAAATGAGATTTTTCTTCTTCTTTTTCTTTCTCTTTTTCTCTTTTTTTGTTTTTTTTTATTTTTTTTGTTGTTTTGTTTTTGTTTTTTTATTTTTTTTATTTTTTTTATCACAAGAAAGCTAACAATTTTTTTTTTAGGATTGCACTTGGATCATTGCTTTGTTTTGAAGTCAAGAGCATCATTCAACTATTTCTATCAAGTGATCTTCAACATTCAAGAAATTCAAGAAGATTCAACTATCATATCTCCATCAAGGTGACTAATTTCAAGAAATTCAAGATATTTTGAAGATTCAACTATTACCAAGGCGATCAACTTCAAATTTCAAGAAATTTAAGGCACCTGAAGATTCAACTTCCATCAAGGCGATCAATTCCAAGACTACTTGATTTTTTTTTTAACGAATAATCAAACCGGTAAAACAATTTGATATTGTTTTAGGGTGACTTGATTTTCTTATCTAATCAAAATTGAAGAGATTCAAGAAACTTGAAGATTCAACTACCCTAAGGCGATCACCTTCAAGACTACTTGATTTTTTACGCATAATCAAACCGGTAAAACAATTTGACATTGTTTTGGGGTGACTTGATTTTCGTATCTAATCAAAATTGAAGAGATTCAAGAAACTTGAAGATTCAACTACCACCAAGGCGATCATCTTCAAGACGACTTGACTTTTGTACGAATAATCAAACCGGTAAAATAATTTAACATTGTTTTAGGGTGACTTGATTATCGTATTATATTGTACAAATAAATTCTGTCTAAGAAGACTGGATTTTAAGTGGGACCACATATGACCCCTCCAGATTTTCTGGGAATTTATTTGGAAAGGTAATTCTGTCTAAGGAGATTGTTTTACAATCTTTCCTGGGAATTACTCGATCAATATATATCACAGGCAATCAACCGGCAAGGTGACTTGACTATAAATTTAG
>CANYBF011324970.1:0-11386 GCA_948192965.1 Dalechampia spathulata | reverse complement strand
CCTAGACGTAGTTTACGTCTTATGGCAATCAGAAACAAGCCGTAAGTGGCTTAACACATAAAACTAGCACTAACCTCAAACGCAAGCAACCTCTAGTATAAGCCACCGATCCTATCTTCAATCGTATCTAGCTTCTATTCCGTGTTCTCTTACGCTAGCAACGTTTAGAATCCTTAAGGAGGTGATTTGGTAGGGTTTAAGGATGTTTTGCTGAAGGAAAAAGGGAAGAAAACTTAAGAAAAACCGTCTGTTTTAACCCTTAAAAAGTCAAATTAAAGACGCGTACGGCCGTACGGATATTGGTACACCCGTACCGACTCTAAAAGCCTGACAAACCAAAAACCTGTGAGTTGCAGTATGGCCGTACCACCTATTGGTACGCCCGTACGGGTACTGTTCATCTGACAAATTAAAATTTTTCTACAAGCAAATCTGATTCCTGCGAGTTGCGGTACAGTCGTACGCCCTTCTGGTACGCTCGTACGCACTCGAGGCCCTCAATACCCTATTTTTGCTCGCCTCGTACGACCGTACGGCCAAACCGTACGCCCGTACCACTCCCCAAAATCACACAACCTGCCATTTGGCAAGCCAAACTCATCTGTAACCTGTCCCAACACTTATACCAACCTAAACACACTACCAAAATACCCATTTACCGTACCGCGGGGGCTCCGCCCCCGCATCCCCAACTCTTAACTCACGAATTTCCCTTTGATGGGCAGATGTTGTCGCTCCGGTCCGGTCCAACATCTGCCCCTTAATCAGTATAAGGGCTATACCTAACATAACATATACCCAATCACATACACAAGCCGTCCCTCATCCAACCGAGAAGACACGCTTCCCAATAAGGCGACGACACACAATTCACATAAAAAAAACATGTATATTCCAATCCAAAACAATACATCAAAACATATACGTCATACGTTCATCATGCACTCCTACATTCATTCAAATACATAGCATACCTCATTCAATATACCAATCATCTACATGCACGTACACATTCACATATATCCCTAGATACGTATATATGCATAACTGCTAGGGTCTCTAATGTGGGTGTAACATATTAGGTATCATTTTCTACATGATAACGTGCAAAAAGGAAGGTTGTATTAGAATTTATTGATACAACTCACCAATTTGCAGATATTTTTACAAAACCCCTTAGTGAACAAAGGTTAAACTTCATTAAACATGAGCTAGGAATGATAAATGGTTCATTTTTAAAGTAGGTGTACTTGGTAGACTTAGAAATTCTCAAGAAAATTCTCAAAATTCCTTAAAATTTTCAGATTTTTAGTCCTCGTACGACCGTACCTATTTTTGTATGCCCGTACGGCTCTTATGCCTCAAATTCTAAATTTTCGTTCAAGCTCTCGTACAGCCGTACCATATCCTGGTACGCCTGTACGCGTCCTGTTTCAAAAATTTTAAATTTTCAACTGAGAGCTCCCATACGGCTGTACGCCCTACTTGTACACCCGTATATGATAATGAATTCCAACCATTTTCAGTTGGTACGGCCATATGTATCATCCATACGCCCATACAAAATGTGAAATTTCAAGGTTTTTTAGCTCGTATGGCAGTACGCCATGCCTGTACACCCGTACGCGACTTCAAAATCAGTTTTTAAACTAATTTTTCACATTCCAACTTTAGTTTTCTCTCAATTTCTCTCTCAAATCCTAGCCAAATCCTCTCAAACCAAACTCAAAACACTCCAAACTTTATTACCTGCAATCCTACTCGTCATTCTTGGTTTGATTTTCTTCTGTTCTTTCATTTTTAAATTTCAATGTTAACTGTTTCATTGCCTTTTAACATTATTTTTAATTTTAATTTTTTGATCATTCTAGGTTGTTTTAGCTCTAGGTTCTTTAGAGTTTATTGCTTAGGATCATGCTTAGGTACTTTGTGTCAAATTTCATAGATTTCTGTGCTGGTACTGTTTTTGAGTTTTTTCAAAACTCGTCGAAATTCTGCCAAAATTTTGAAAATTTCTGATTTTCGTCA
This sequence comes from Dalechampia spathulata, assembly GCA_948192965.1. Lineage (NCBI taxonomy): Eukaryota > Viridiplantae > Streptophyta > Magnoliopsida > Malpighiales > Euphorbiaceae > Dalechampia > Dalechampia spathulata. The sequence continues at coordinate 9,358 of CANYBF011324970.1, read as the reverse complement.
ACTTATTTGTTTTTTACTTATTTTTTCATTATGTCCACTCTTGGTGATCATGGTGACTCTTCCATACAGAGAGTCAAATGCACAGTTCCTACAGGCTTTGGCCCTCGAGGTGGCACTACTCTTGCTTCTATAGTTAGGACTTCTATTCTGTGTGAGAAAGTATTCTCTCACTCTTAATTTACATGTCATCTTACTCTCCGACAAGCCGGACTAGAGGATGACGTTCTGTGATATTTGACCAATATAGGTTAGTCAAATTTTGCATTCGTACTTAACCACTTCATTTAGTCTGTAGCTCTAGAGTTCCTACAGACTTTTTCTCTGTCTACATCTTTTGCTTGCACTTTTAGACATTTTAGGAGACATCGTGCTCTTTCTACCTCCCAGTTTGATGCTCTCTTTGGTTTTCATACTGACGGCATCTTGAATGCCAAATCTATGGTCTTTGATCATAATTCTTTCTAGAGGGATATCACCCTCGACACTTCTTTCCTCCCCTCCTGACAGAAGGCATCATGCCCTTGACACATCTCTTCTATTATCATAGACTAATCTCCTATCTCATTTTTGGGAGATCCGAGTCTAATGACATTATCATGGGCCTTAACCTTATTTTTCTCTACTGAATGGTCATGGGTACCCCTATTCAGTCTGGACGTTGGCTTCAGACCTCTTTCCATGAGGTCGACGTTCTAGAGCAGCCTGGTAGGGCTATTCTGTTTGGACCTATCATTCACCACATCTACCAGCAGTTGCACGCCTTCCCCCTACTCACCCCTCACCTAGACCAAAAGGTCCTAATCTTGACCTGTTATTCATTGAGCACTCTATGCTCCTTGAGCATACTTCAGATGATGAGTTCATCATTCACCCTGAGTATATTTCGTGACGACTTGACCATCTTCAGTCATTGGGCCTTCCCAATGACACTGTCTCTCTCTACAGACGACGAGTTGTAGAGGTCTGTCAGTGCTTGTAGGTTCCACTTCCAGATGACACACCTGTAGAGTGGCTTGACCCTTCACATCCATTCGTTGATGCCATACGCCAGGCGGTTCTGAGCCATAAATGACAACGACACTTCCAGGGTGGATCTTCATCATCTGATGCTGTTCCTGATCCTACCACTCCATCTGCCACTTCCATTATTGCTCCAGTAGCTGCTGTCTCTACTAATTCTCTTTCTCAGAAGCTTGCTGTTATCATCACTTGACTTGATCGTTTGGATGCTCTTGAGCAACGCTTTGACCAGATTGATTAACAGCTTGGACATCTCACTTAGTAGTCAGCTTCCATTGATTAGCGATTTGCTCAGCACATTACTGACTTTCAAGAGTTCCAGACTTCTACCTCTGAGACTCTCCATTCCATCAGTGTCATGATAGATCCTTTTGTTATTCCTCCACCAAGTCCACCTCCTCCTCAGGACCTACAGTGATCATTTTGATGTTGTCAAAGGGGGAGATGTCTTATGATTTTTAGGATTTTAGGATTGTGAAGATGTAAGTTTTATGTTAGGAGATGTTAGTTTTATGTTAGTTATGATTTTATATGTTAGTCTTGATTTTATCATTTTACTAAACATTGTTTTAAGTTTAAATATCATATGATGTTTATTCAGTTTATTACCTTATTTTGTCTATTTCTATTATTGCTTATTGTCATTTGCTCTGATTATGACTGAATTAGATAATGTTTGATTATATCATTCTATTTATGTTGATCATACAATTATATATATTTCTCTGATCATTTGATTCTGTTTATTGCTATGATCATATGTTATATTGTTTGTCTACTTTGATTTCTATATTTTCTCCTTTCCTTTATGCTTGATTGATTACTTGTAATTTCATGGCATGAATTCTAAAACAAAATGGGGAGATTTCTAAAATTTTTCAAATCAAAATTTTATTTAAACATGTTTTTGCAAATTGAACTTAAATGTATTGCCAACATCAAAAAAAGGGGAGATTGTTAGACCCAAGATTTTGATATTTGTGTGCCACGAGTGAGTCAATTTAAGTTATTTTCTTTTTAATGAATATTGTCACATGTGGTACGAATGTACTTGTTCTGGTACGGGCGTACTAAATTGCTTTGATGTGTGGTATGGGGATAGGGCTGACCGTACCAAGTTATTATTGTTTGCTTGAGCTTGGTACGGGCATACCATTGCTTACAGAAATTTGATTTATCAGTAAACCTATTGTGGTACGGGCGTACCATTGGTGGTACAACCGTCTGGTTGCTCGCAGGAAAATTATTTGTTAGGAAAAATATTTTGGTACTAGCATACCAATGGATGGTACAGTCGTACCTGATTTCCCTCTTATTTTTCAAAGTATCTTTTTAAATTGGTACGGGCATACCATGTCTGATACGGCCGTACGCAACTTAGCAGAAAGGTTTTCAACCCTTTCTAACAATTATTTTATATATAAAACTTTCATATCTTTTAATCTAACAGCTAGTTTTGTAGAGCAATTAACTCCTTGAGCTTCTATCTTCAAGAACAAGTAAGTTTACTTGTATTATTATCTTTTGGCAATTGTAAACTCTCAATTGATTGTATTTCCATAACCTAAGAGTTAGGTTTTAATTATTATGGATTGGTGTATAATTAATGCTTGGTGCATTAATTTTATAACTGAGAGTTTGTGAGGTTAACTATTGTAAAGGTTTGAGTGTGAGCCTAAAAACACTAGGGTTAAGATTCATTTGAGGAATCCTTTATTGTAATTGAATAAATTTTAGTGGAACCCTAAGTTGAGACTTATGAGAAGTGGACGTAGGTAAGAGTTAGTGTCGAACCACTATAAAGCATCGCAAGTGTTGCCATTTCCGAAGGGATTTCATATATGTTCATCATAGCATCATAACTTAAAGTATACATATCATGTCATGAAACATCAGTTGATATATTCACAATAATGACATGACATGAAGAAATAAGGAAGGAGGAAAATGAGCAAAAATGAGGAAATGATCAATGAAAAGGGTACTCAGGCATTATGAAATGAATTCCTATAGGAAATGAATGAAAAGAGAAATAAAATGAAAGCAATGAAATAAATGTTAAATGGCTTCCAATTTATTAAACCACAGAAATGATATGAATTGCAAGATCCAGTACCAAGAGTGCATATGATATGAATGGCCCGATATGCGAAAAGGGAAATTTTTATGAAATGAATTAATATAGAAACATAAGAGGGAGAATGCATGACGCGAATGCATTCTCATAGACAACATTTCTCATTCATGCATTATGAAAGTTCAGTGAATGATTTGATGAAGGTGCTATGAAAGTACATGAATAAATGATATATAAACATGATGATAAAGTGTCGAATGAATCATAATCATGTTCTTATGGATATTACATTGAATAATGAATTATGGTATGATATGATGGATTATGTTATAGATGATTTCATAATTAAATACTATCATATCTAAGGCAATGGACATAGTTATATATTAGAAGTTATAGAATACAGTTCTTGGAATATATACTCATAGACAGTAATAATATAATAAAAAAAATGATGTCATTCATTGATGCTATTTATGCTAAATGTTGATAGAGAAAATAATTAGTATTATTAACTATGTTATGAATTATTAATTGAAAGAATACATGATAAAGTGAAAGATGGTATTTATGAATACTTGCAGGATTTTATTATATTATTAAATGTTTATGGAAGTGATGATGTTGGTTTTGTACATGTGTTAAAGTAATTTTAATTTATTGTGAAAATTAGGGTGGAATGATGATATATGATATTAACTTTTAAATGATGATAACATGATGAAAGGATATTTTTGGAAATTATTGACATATGAATGATTTCTATAAATAACACTGATATATTGAAGAAATAAAAATATGATACAGATGAGTTGATGATTACAATATGAACATTTTATGGAAATGTTTAAATGAAATGAAATAGTGGATATGGGTATAAGATAAATAATATAGTATACATGATTTAAGATTAAATGAAAAAGGTAATATTATGAGAGAATGAATGATATGAATCATAGAAATAAATTTAATAAGGTATTGATAAAATAGAACAATAATCTAAGTATTATTGGAGAATAAATAAAGGTTGATAAATCTAAAACATTCAGAAAAGGTAGTTTATATGATTATATGGTAAAGTTACAATTATAATGAATTGGAATACGAGATTTGTTATTATATATGACATGCATAAGATTATATTTTCTATGTTATGTTTTAAGCACTATTGAGTGAAATACTTAGCGTTCATCATTTGATGAATGTAGGTTAACTGATGGCTGGAATGCATAGATCTTAAAGCATCGGTTCAGTAGGACTCACTCTAATGGTAAGGACTTGGACCAGTTTAAAGTTTTTAAATAATTTTATTAAGCAACTAAAGTGATATTTAAGGCAGTATTATTTTCACAATTTAAAACATAGTAAGTATTTTACAGAAAAAAATTTCACATCCCTTATAAAGTAATCAATAGTTTCCATTTGATGGAGATCATTAATTATTTTATGGGAGCATGTCGCACCTTAAAAGGTATGACATTTTCACTATGTCAACCCCTCCTACTAGCAGTGGCTCTTCGTCACAGGGACATAGAGTCAAATGCATTGTTCCTGCAGGCACTGGCCCTCATACTGCTACTCCTGCCTCTATCATTCACACCTCCATTCTGAGTGAGAAAGTTTTCTCACTCTTGTTTCACGTGTCATTCTACTATCCTTCAACTCGGATTAGAAGATGATGTTCTATGATATTTGATCAATATTGGTTGGTCAAATTATGCTTTTCTGGATAACCACTATATCCAGACTGTCGCTTTAGAGTTTCTATAGTCTTTTCAGTTGTCTACTTCCTACAACTGTACTTTCCATCTCTTTCGCAGACTCTACACTCTTTCTCCATCAAAGTTTGATGCTTTTTTTGACTTCCCTACTAATGGCATTGCAAATGCCAAATCCACGATCTTTGATCGTAATTCTTTTTAGCGGGATATCATACTCGATACCCCATTTTATCCCTTGAGGCGTAAAGCCTCCTGTCTTCAGTCTCCTGCTAGACCTATTTATTTCTCCATCTAGCCCCCCTCAAGACCCATAATGATTGTTTTGATGTTGTCAAAGGGGGAGATTTGGATATTGGAGATATGTTAGATGTTGATGTTTAGGTCTTGTTAGATTTTATGTCATTTTTATTTTATTTTCTTATTGCTCTGATTATTGTATTCATTTTTGAGTATATATGACATATGATGATTATTCAATTTATTATCTTAAATTATTTACTGTTGTTTGCTCTGATTATAACTTAGTTTGTTATTACTCTATCTTTATTTTATGCTCTAATCATATGTTCTGGTTATGTTCTATTTATGCTTTGATCATACAATTATGTATGTTGCTTTAAACATATGTTATGTGTTCTAATATTCTCTATTTATGATTTTCTCCTTTTCCTTGTGTTTGATTGATTATTTGGTATTTTATGGCATGAATTCTAAAACAAAGGGGGAGATTTCTAAACAAATTTTCAAACCTAAACTTTTTGAGTATGTTTTTGCAAATTGAACATAAATTGATTGCCAACATCAAAAAGGGAGAGATTGTTAGACACTAGATTTTTATGTATGTATTTTGTATTATTCAATTTAAGTCATTTGTAATTTAAAACAATTTTTCTATGTGTGGTTCGGGCGTACCACTTATGTTTTTTGTATGGTACGGCCATACAGTTGACCGTACTAAGTTGGATTGACTTAACCATGTTTGGTATGGGAGTATTATTTTTAGTACGATCATACCGATTCTATGTTTGTTGTGGTACGGGCATACGGCTGACCATACCAACTTAGGTTTATTTTGTTGAGAGTGATACAGGCGTACCAATGGGTGGTACAGTCGTACTGATGCTCTCAAGAATTTTATTTGTCAAGAACTTTGGTTTGATACGGGCATACCAATGGGTGGTACGATCGTACCGATACTCTCAAAAATTTTACTTGTCAGTAGTTTTGCTTCTGTATAGGCATACAAATATGTGGTATGGTCGTACCAAGTTTTTGACTTATGTTTGAATATATGTTTTTGAATTGGTACGGGTGTATGGGAATTCGTACAGCCATACGTGACTTTCCATATTCATTTTAAAACACTTTCTAATAAATCTATTTTAGAATATACACTTTCGATTCAATTTCTAACTGCTATTCTTTGTGTGCAAAGCTTCCTTTGAGCCTAGAACTTCAATTGCAAGTAATTTTACTTGTTGTATTCTCAATCTAGCATTGTAAACTCTCATTGTATTCCATTGTCACAACCTAAGTGTTAGGTTTGTAATTGTGGGTTAGTGTGTGATTAATGCTTGGGGTATTATCTTGTATTTGAGAGTTTGTGAGATTGATATCATTGTAAAGGTTTAATTGTGAGCCTGAAAACACTAGGGTTAGGATTCATTATGAGGAATCCTTATTATATTGATTGATTGTGATTAGTGGAACCATAAGTGGAAGACTTATGAGAAGTGGACGTAGGCTAAGAGTTAGTGCTGAACCACTATAAAGTGCGTGTTTCCAATTCCGCAGGGATTTTAGTATTGTTGTAGCTATATAAATTTATGACTTTTGCATGATTTGACTATTTTGAGTGGTATTAAATGAAGAAGCTTCATAATTTTGATATGAAACAATATCTTATGACTGATTTGATGTTGTAGATTTTCCAATTTGTCCTCTTAAATGCTCCTTTTATGCTTCTAATGTCTTGTGAGTGACACATGCATATCCAACCCATGTCAATGCAGGAGCTCGAAAATGTTTATAAACAGGACTCCCTTCATATTGCATAACATCATGTTGGTAATGATTGATTTATTTTTAATGATAGCCATTTCTCTCCTAGCAAGCCTGGCTAAAAAAATAGTAAAGAAATATATTGAAAAGAATAAACTAATATAGATTAAGCACTTTAATATTGAAAAAAAAAATAGTTATGATTCAAGAAAAAATATAATTTACATTCCATCTCATATTTCTAGTTTTGTCATCATAAAATACCCTCATTCTAATAATATTTTTTTGATTTCTCATTAAGTTGGTAGTAATTGCTTTTTCTTTGCATTTCCTTTGAACATGTGGCTGCTTTTGCTTACCATGAGTTATCCAAGATGATGGTTCAGGAATTCTTATGCCTATGTGCTACATATAGAGAAAAGATATATGACTTAATATTCTTCCTAGTTAATAAAAATTATAGATGAAATAAATTTGTAGCATAAAAAGTATAAATATGTTAATGAATAACTTACTTGCTCGGACTTTTATGGACATCCTAATTTATTATGTCCACTATGCTTGCAAAGACTGCAAGTCATAACAACACCTCTCCTTGATAGTTTTCCACTTGTTTTGGGCTCATCTGGATCTTTTCTTCTCATCTTTTTTGGCCGACCAAGTGTTTTATGGACAGTTGGAGGTAACAAAGGGGGAAGATTTATCTTTAACCACATATTTCTTCCTTTCATAGGCTCTAAGAAAAATCCATAAGTTGTACTATACTTCTCTTTATTGTACCAAGCATCAATATATTCTTATAAAGTGTTTTTACTATGGTACAAGGCACATATACCATGTAAATAAGGTATCCTAGTTAAATTCCATGACCTACATGTGCAACTTCTTACATCTAACTTGACAGTGTGTTTATCTTTTCATTCAAATATTTCATACCCATTAACACCATTCCACTCTAAATGACACTTAGCATGTCACACCCGGACCCGGTGAAACATGCTCCCATAGAACAGTTAATAAACTCTATAAACAATGAATTCATTAATTGTTCTACAAGGGATCTATCTTTACCCCCATTTTACTTTTTTTTTATTTACTTAAGTCACATCCATAAAACAACTCGGACAAATAGAACACTCGTAATTCCATATGGATTATCAATACACCATATACATTCTTATTGGATCATCAAACATACATGTTTTACATGTCTTAAGTATATCATCATAATACCAATATGATACCACACACAAAGATATTATAAATTACTACTGCCACTAAGGTTAACTTAAATAAGTTGCATATTTACATATACACAAAGGAGTATATGGACGAGTCCAGCCTGCTTCTAGGATAGGGCTTTACAAAAGACCCGACCTTAGCCAACTGTAGATCAGCTACTCTTATCGCTCCCTGACTGAACTAGGTCCTGCTTTCATCAATTGACAAACGCTAAGTATAAAACTCAGTGGTGCTATAAAATGAATAAATAACATTAATTAAATCATATATAAACACCTGAAAATGATATCAGTAATCCAATAAAGAACCATATATCAATGGCATAACATATTTATAAAAGAAATGCATATCAAAATACTATCTAAACCAGGATGTGACATTTTAGTTATCATTAATCTTCTATTTTTCTTAATTAAAAACTTAATATCATTTTAACTTAGCAAACAACAACTTTTTTCTTAGAAAATTTGGCCAAGAAGAAGATCAAACACCACATACCCACACAAACACCCTTTATGCTTTATTTATCATCCCTTACAAGCCTAAGCCTTCTATTAATTAACTTAATAACTAAAAATAACCAAAACAACAGAAGAACCATTTTTCCAGCAACTTTAACTTCACAAAAATTCACCAAATGAACAAATTTACTAATCTAACTTACCATTAACTCACCTTTTAGAAAATCATTAGAAAATGCGCTTAAAGGAGGTTTTCTTCTTGTTTTGACTCCAAACTTAGCTTCTCAACTTGCTATCAATTTGTATGGCTTGAATCTCCTCCACAATAGACATGCATGCATGTTTAAGAAGCTATTTCAAACAAAAGATGAAGTTAGACATCCATAAAGTTTCGATCATTAAGAAAAAGTAAGGATTTCGAAGGGTTTTTTGACTTACACTTGAAGATCTACCAAAAGAAGGCTTTGGTCTCTTGTTAAATAACCTCAAACATGCACATATATAACCCCAACTTGAAGATAACATATTACTCTAGCTTGAACATGAAGGATTTTCCCCAAAAAATTAAAGGAACCTTGCGGTATATAAGTTGCAAAAGAGAAACAAAACCGCTCCTTTAAAAAGAATAAAGGAAAAGATGAATGAATCTTCACCAAAGCTTGACTCTTACTTGAAGAAGTTACTGGTAACTTAAATAATAAGATGAGAATGAGAAGATATGGGACGTTTTTCATGCTGGTGGATGAAGAAAATGAAAGAACAATGCAAGCATAAGAGAGAAAATGAAGGAAAAAGAGAATAAAGAGGTGGAATGGAGGAGGAAGGTTTGGCCTCTT
>CANYBF011324829.1:0-12076 GCA_948192965.1 Dalechampia spathulata | reverse complement strand
TTCTTGAAAGTGGGATTAGTACTACGAGGAACGTAATCAGGTTTCTTAGCGTACCTGTTATGTTGCCTTTTATCCTGCACCAGGTGTGCTCTTGAGGTGAATTCCCTTGCTTTTGTTGATTTCAATTCCCTCCTATTTGTGTCTTCAACAATAATATGGGTAATCAATTCGGCTAAGGAAAGTTGCTTATGCTTTAATTGTTGCTTGTAATCCTTCCACTCTCAATCAATATTCCCGCTATAAATTTTGCTTGTTTTTGTGTGTTAAACTAAGTAGAGGAGCTATGTATTTATAGCCATCCGGGAGAAGAATTGAACGTAAAATGGATCGGATATTGGGACCCCACGAATTGACGGCATTCGTGTTCGCAAGACGCGCGCAGGGGGGGTGCGAATCCACCAATTTGGCCTGCTTGGCCTATTCTCATGTGCGCGAGCCCATCCCATTTCTCAAGCCCATTTTACCAATAATAGAACCAATGTTATATTTAAACTTAAAGTTTTGGCTTCTCAAAAGTGATGTGGGATAGGGTCTTTTGCAATATTATAAAGGCTCCAACAATTCCTATCAATCTGGATGATCAAAACGACTGATCAGAGCAGAGATTACTAGTTTCTTCAAGAATTGCTTTGGCTCGGAGAAAGTGGGATGGAATGAAGCCAGAAGTGTAGCTGAAACGACAGGGAAATGCCAGGTATTTTATGGAAGAAAACATTATAGTTGGAATCTTTTTTGGAGGATAAAACAAGACTTGGAGGGATTCTTAAGGTGTCCTTGATAGCATCACTTATCATAGTACGGCTAAGAATTGAATAATGTAAGCATATCATTAATCAAATATTCATTCAAGTCTCCTAAAGTTTTATTTTCACTTATTTAATATGAGATTATTACATTGACAGCGAACGAACTGACGTTAAGGTTCATAATAAAAGCTTATCAATCAAATTTCAATCATGTTTATATTTTATATTAAAAATTAACATAAATTCATATAGATAAAATAAATGAGTCAGTATAACATGAATAACATATAAATGAATAAAATATTAATTAATTTTTAGATATTTTTATTTTAAAATGTTATTACTGTTATTAACTTACTAATTTTTAATTATATTAAGTTATTCATTTAATTATAAAACATAATTTGTTTTCATAAACCAATAGTACAAATCGGTTATGTCCAATTACCTTAGAGGGGTTATATGGATACGTTTGATCATAATATGAATTAATATATGATTATTATTGATGTTATTATATTCTTATTGTTGTTATTATTGACTTAATATATTGCCTCTTTATAGCCACTGTGGGGATTAGAAATTAGGGTCCAAACCAGAAATGTCAAACATGCCGTCTAGACCTTATCTTTGACTTGGTGTGCCTTATTTTTTTCCACCGTGTCCAAATTTGCCTCAAAAATAATTGGTGGGTCTATCATTTTCTTCCAGATTAATATATATGACCTTTTACATAATTTGAGGGTTGATTTAGTAATTATAATTATTTTATTAATATTTAATTATTAAATACTTATTATTAATAGTTAGTTATTTAAATGTTAATTTAAACTCAAAATATGTGATAATAATAATATTATCTTGTTTATCAAATAACTTAAATAATATTTTAATTAAATTAAAATACTAAACATTATTTAAAATATTATCATTGAACTCATTATAATGATGATAAAATAATAATGAATAACATATATTTGTTAAATAATGATAAAAATATTTATAATTTTATATGTCATATAAAAAAATATGTAAAATAATAAAAATATTTATATCATTAATTTTATTTAATTATATATATTTACAGAGGTTATTAATCATGATGTGCCAATCAGCAATTGGCAGAGTAACGCTGCCTGTCTCACTAATTGGAAAATGCAAAAATATTACTGGGATAACTAATATTATAATTAAAGATTTAAGTATTATTTTTAATATTTTGTTGACAATTTAATTGATTAAATCGAAACTGATTTTATTTATTTTTCAAAAATTGCTCCCAACAGAGTATTCATCTAAGCCTTTAATCCTCCACAATAGTTCATTTTCATTATTCGAAAAAGACATAATATATTGAGCTGAACCAAGCCAACTGACAGGAAACATGGATGGATTTACAAGGCATCGGGATTTGCCAAGAGATAAGCTTCCACAGCCTTGACCAGTCCCATGGCCTTGCCTTTTGCAGCCTGAATGTCGTCTTGTTTGAGCTCAAACTCATCAACTGTGAAATATTTGTTGGTGTAGGTGATAAGTGATCCTCCATCTGTAGGAGTGTCCACAAACTTAATTTCATTACTTATTTTTTCAAACTTTCCCACTATCATGTCTCCTTCGATCACTGTATACGCATACGTTAAACTGTCCTTGTCAATGGCATCCACCCTCTCCTTCACGTACTTGAATTCACTGGCTGATGATTCCAAGAAAAGATCACAAACACAGAGAGAGAAAGAGAGAAAGAGGATTAATGATTGTTGTTAGATTTTCAGAAGTGAAGAAAATAATACGACTTACCATCACCAAAGTTAATTTTCTTGATGGTTCCGACTCCTCCATCTCCTTGGAGAATCTCGACGTTCTTGATAGCTTGAGGCAAGACCTTGGGAATGAAGGTATTACTCTCGAGGACAAAGGCCTTGAACATCTTGGCTGCTGGGATTGAAGTGCCAATCTCCTGCTCGCAACTCACCAAACCCATGATTGTTTATGTATATAAAGCTTAAACTCCGAAAGAAAGAAGACAAGAAAAGAAATGAGCTTGTATATGGAATAAGAGAATGAAGACGTGCTATTTATTGGTGAAGATTATGGTCAAAGAAATTCAATAGCCTACTTTCTTGAGTCAAACTTGCAGCCTTGGCAGCCTAAATGGCGTTGTACACAATGATTTTTAATAAAAAAATCTTTCCCCCAACTCCTAATAAAATTATAACAATACATATTACTTCTTATTAAATGATATATATATATATAGAGATATATATATATATATATAATTCTATTAGATTTATAACTCTGTAATTATGGAAATATGGTAATTAGAGAAAGTATTTCTGAAATTAGGGAACACGTGTAAAGTATTTATAAAATTGAACTTTTAATTTTTCTTTTTTTAAAACTATTTTTAATGTTTTTTTATTTTCAAAAATACCATTTTTCATTTTTAATTTTTTAATTTTTTAATATATAATATATTATTTCCTATAAAATTGTGTTTTGAGATTAAAAATTATTAAAATATAAAAATTATATTATTCTAAATTAATAAAAAAATAATTTAAAATTTTGATATTAAATACTTAAAATATATGTGTCAAATACTTAATATATATTAAAATAATATACTTTCAATGATATATTTTGTGTGTGATTTTTCAAAAAAATTCATATTTCTGAAAGTAATTTTTTAAATTTAATATTTTTACAAAAAAAATCATATTTTTGTATTCTCGTAATTTTTAAAAAAATTTTCATATTTTGTAAAAAGCTCTATATTAAATTTACACTAAAATTTATATCTTGATGATGTTTCCATTATATTGGAATTTAAAGACTAATTTGCCCCTAAACTTGAAAGCAACAGCAAATTTTCACATATTTCTGAGTAGATGATCAAATTAGCCCATAATTTGTGTAAAATGACTAAAAGATCTCAAACCAAGCACATGAGTTTCAAACACTTGATAGTAATATAAATGGGTTCGTTACTGGAGCTGTTTTCGGGTATAATTAATTTTGTATTTTGTTTTTTTAAAGATAATCTTACCTGTTGATTTTTTAGATACTATTATTAAAATACAAGAAAGATAAAAAGTTAGAAATCTTATTTAACGATTACATCCGATAATAACAACATATAGAAGCATAACACCCGCACGGGTGTAGCCTAATTGGTATTCGGGTGGGTGTTGGTACCAGAAGATCAACGGTTCGAGTCTTGGTAGCTGCAGTGTGGGAGTTACACTCTCTGGATTGTCTCTTTGTAGGCACCAAGATCACAGATTCCCATCTAGAAGGCCCTATCGGGTCGGGATGTGGGGGCTCTTGAGGTGAGGGAAATCACCTTTTGGTAATAAAAAATATTAAATTTATTAAATTTATGTCAAATTTAATTAAATAAAAATTTAAAATATCAAAATTATCTTTAATATAATTTATTAAATTTAAATTTTAAATCTTAATTACCACATCTAGCTTCATTATCATCATCATCAATTGCTGTCATTATTACCATCACTGTTAACGAATCATTGTTATTAATTGTTAGCTATTGTCAATCATTGACCACCAATCATCATTGATCATTAGATTTTATTAAATTTTCATGAAAATATAAACATTCAAAAAAATAAACCAATAGAAAAAAGATAAATATAAAATAAATTTCAAAATAAAATATCAATAATTAAATAAATAATGTAATTTTTTATTTATAAAATATATTATTTAATTCTTTCATATTTCAATACTGTGCAATTTTGGAAAATACTTATATTTATCTTTATATATCATATAATATATATGATAGATAAATGTATTTATCACGTTATATACTATATGATATATATGATATGATATCTATTAATAGATAAATTATCTACCATATATACGATATGATATATATTAAGAGATAAATTATCTATCATATACAACATAGATTTTATGTGGTATATACATTTTATCTACTATATATAACATATGATATATATTAGAGAATAAATTTATCTATCATATATATCATAATATATATATTAGTAAATATATTTATCTACCATAAATATCATATGATATGTAACAGTGAATACATTTATCTACCATCACTACAAAAAATTCTGGAAATAGCGACGGAATTTTGCCGTCGCTAAAAGGGAATTTGCCGTCGCTATATCATATAGCGACGGATTTAGCGACGGTAAAATTCCGTCGCTAAACCATTTGACGCTAAATTATCCGCGACGGATTAGCTACGGATTCGCGACGGAATTTTATCTGTTGCTATTCCGTAGCTAAATAGCTTAGGATTGGTTTAGAAGTGTTTTAGTAGGTACCAGGTGCGTACGGGACTAAATGGTGGATGTCCTGGTTTTCTAAGGCTCGGTACGGGTGTACAGGTATCCGTACAAGCATACCAAGTTCCCTGGAGACGGTACGGATGCACCAATAGGTTGTATGGTCGTACCGTAATGCGCAAGAAAAATGGTTTGTCAGGAAGATTGGGGTGGTACAGGCATACCATATGGGGGTATGACCATACGGTTGCTCGCAGGAAAATAGGGCATCATGACTTTAAGTTTGGTATGGGCGTACGGAGTTTGGTACGGCCGTACGCGACTTAAAACCCCATTTTTAAGAGGATAAACTTAGACTTTTCTTTGACTTTTCTTATCCCTTCTTCCTCTAAACCCTTCCTAAATGTCCCTAACCCCTAGAATTCAACCTGCTTTCTTGTTTTTATGCTGTGAGAGCTTGAAGAAGTGAGTTTAGAGATTGGTCTACGGATTTAGATGCTAGAAGTAGTTTCCTACAGGTTTATGCTAGTTTGTATGCGATAGTGATAGCTTATACTAGAAGCTTTATTTACTTCTTCTTGTGCTTTTAGGCCTAGTACGGCCAAATGATTGGGGATTCGTTTCCCATATATGCTATGTGTTTATGATGTGAGCTCGATGATTGTTTGATATGTTATGCCCTGCTTGTATATGTCTTATTATATCATTGCGTATAAGCATAACCATGACATAAGGTTCTGTGAATGAAAGAAAGAGTGAGAGAAAAGAGGAATAAGGCATGCTGGGTCATATATTACAAGATTCTATAATGGAATCGTATATTACATTGCCTCCTACGGGAGTTGAGTCTCAAGACATAGAGGAAAAAGGAGTTTAAAGACTCGGATAATAGTTGCCCTCCTTCGAGAGTTGAGTACCAGTACATACAGGGACCTAGCATGGTAGAAAACTATGCACAGTACGGAAAAGAGAGAAAAGGAAGGGAAAAGGGGGTCGCAAGCATGACATTGCATCCTAAGTGTTTGATTTCTGATATGTTTGTATGTTTGATGATAAGTTAAGTATCTGTGTGATTACTAGCACCACTGAGTTTTATACTCAGCATTTATCAATTGATGGATGCAGGTTTTGAGCCTACAGTTGAGGGCCCTAAGTCGTGATTACTCGTGTCAGCAGGGAGTTGGATTCAGTTGCAATCCTATTCTCGAGGTGGTCCTGGACAGCCAAGCGTGGTCCTTTTAGTTTAGCCTGTTGTTCTCTTCTAGCTTGTACATATTGTATTGGCTGTAGTCATGTGTATTTTGGTGGTGATTATATAAACCCTTGTATATTAATGAATATAATTTTATAAAAGAAACTTATTTATTCGTTTGAATGTTTGAAATCCAGGTTTTATTTCCGTATGCTGTGACCTTTTCCACCACCATGCTACGTGTTATCCCCATACGATGTGTATTGATGTACGCTTACGTATCCCTTGTAGTGTATACCGTGATTTTCCAAATGGAAGGTCGTTGTATATACTACGGGAGCATGTTACTCCAGGTATGGGTTGGGTGTGACAGTTCCAACATGAATAAAATGATGGAAAAACTCAACATTCCCCAATCCCCTCAACAATTAAGTAATTCATATGGCTCCTAACAAGCAAAATTTTGGAGGACTCAAGGGATAAGGGCTGGATTCATATATCATAATAAAGAGTTAGGTGAAACCTTGAGGATTCCAATGGAAGACAAGTATTTTTCTTTATATAAGAGGAAAGAATGTGGTAAAACATCTCAAGATAATCATAATGGCAGGTTAGATATTCCTCACCAGACTTTTACAAATATTAATGTTATTTTACAAAATCATTATAATATAGATGGATAAAAAGGGAGAGGTTAAGGGCACAATTTCTTAACCTAATAGACTTGTTCCTTAAGCTTTTCAACAAGATGTTGCAAGGGTGACTAAATAAAATAGCCTAACTCATGTTGAATATATGGAAGCCATGTTGATGGAATGGAGAACACATATGAGGAAAGAATCAAGTTTTTAATAGTATGGTGGAGCATAAGAAAAGGGTGGTTAGGACTTATAATAAAAGGATTAGAAAGAAGAAGTTTGTGGAAGATGATTTAGTTTGGAAGATTGTTCTCCTTATAAGGTCAAAAGATAGGGAATATGACAAATGATCACCTATTAGGAAGCACCATTTAAAATTCATGAAGTCCTAAATAGAAATGCTTATTTTTGGCAAGCTTGGAAGTAGATCCTCATAAAAAGTACATGAATGGGAAGTATCTTAAAAAATATTTTCCCATAATGTGAAAAACTATGAAACACCAATAGATTGAAAGGGTCAATTATGGTCATAAATATTATCATTTTTTATGTCTATGTGAATAGTTTGGTAGGCTTGAAAGCCATGATTTTTATAAGTAAAGTTTGCCTCATTGCCACTTTTCGTTATGTTATTTTCATTTTGTAGTTGTCATTTCTTTTTAATTTTTTTTATTATTTTATTTTGTTTACTTTTATAGAAAGATGGTTTACATTAAAAGGATGATCTTTGGGAAATTGATGGTTGTCTTTAAGCCATTAAACATACCTTTGGTTGGTTATATGAATTATTAGATAAACATGTTTTCTAATTAAACTATAACCAAATCTGATCAATTTAGAAGAACATAGAGTTTATCTTAAGCATAACAATCACAATCCAGCCATAAAAGATATCAATTTAGCAATGAAAGTATAAAAAGCTATATCTCAGTGCAAATTTTATAGTCTTGATATGTTAAAAGCTAATCTACAACCTGAAAAATAGAGGAAGAATAGTATGCACCACACAAATGCATAATTATTGGTTATAGTGCTTAGGTGAGAGTAACATTAATGGAGTTAGAGTCAAAAATATCTCAAGAATATGGTCATCATCCATACAAATGTAAATGATTGTAAATGTTATGCTATGGTATGAAAATGTAACTTGTATCAGGTGGAATGTACATGATAAAATATATAATGGGCTAACGTTTTATGTATTATGGACTATCTATACTCTGGGAATGAATTTCTTATTCCAACCTCACAAGAAAATTGGAAGCAATTATTGCATACTAGTGGAAGCAATTTGTTCAAGCAATGAAAAGAAAAGAGAAAGGAAAAAAGTACCTTTGGGCAATCACCATTGCTAAGGTAGTTTATTTTATTATAGGTCTTATAAGAGTAAAATATAATGCAAAAAGTTAAATGACAACAGTAATGGTTTAAAAGAGAAGAAATGTTAGAATGGATAATGATCATCTGATAGAGATTAGTGATAATTACCATACTCTAAATTATCCACACATAAATGTATATGGAAAGGTAATAAACATGCAAAGAAAAGAAAGAGTCAAGTTAATAGGTACTATCAAGTGGCCAAGAGAAAGTGATGCATACATGTTAAGTATAGACATGGGTGTAAGCAATAATTCTAGATAGTAAATGTTGATAAGGTATTTGTTAAAGGTCCTTGCAAAAGCATGTATTCTGTAAAATATGTACAAGTAGCTTTGGTGGTTTGAAATCAAGAAAACTAGGAAAAAGAAATATGATTATAAAGTCAAACAAGCAAAAATTAATTGGTTAAGACTGAGGAATTGAAAGGTGTTATAATGATAAGTGAAGTATGAGTATGTGTGCTAATACTCTATTTATCTAATCATTTAAGTTATTCTCGATTGCACAGTCTCATACCTGCACAATGTTGAAATCACTCAACTATGCAACCTCATCCTTACACAATCTCAAGATCCCTCTTTTTTGGGTGTGAGATCAGTTCATTCATGTGCCCTTGCCCAGAAGCCTGCCAGGAGCCGCTCTTTGTCCATGCTCTTTCTGGCATCGGCGTTCACTCCCTGCCTTCATCAGCCTTGGGTGTCACATGCCCACCAGTTTTCGCTTGGTTGGTCCATAACCACACTATATTAGGAGAGGTCCTGGCTCTGATACTAAATTGTAACAGCCTAATTAGATGACTGCTTTCACAATCCAACACGATATCTTTCCAGCATGCTTTGCCCTCACTCACATGCTTCCCGAGAAAACTTCTCAAGAGGTCACCCATCCTATAATTGCTCCAAGCTAAGCATGCTTAACTATAGAGTTCTTACGGAATGAGCACCAAAAAGGTAGGTGCACTTTGTTGGTATGGATAGTACCTATCTAATCACTTAAGCTATTCTCGATTACACAGTCTCATACTTGCATAATCTCAAAATCACTCAACTATGCAACCCCATCCTTACACAGTCTCAGGATCCCGCTTTTTTGGGCATGGAATCAATTCATTCATATGCCCTTTTGCCTAGAAGCCTACTAGGAGTCGCTCCTTGTCCATGCTCTTTCTGGTACCGGCGTTCACTCGCTACTCTTGTCAGCTTCGGGTGTCACATTTAAATATTTTTATTTTTTGATATTTAAATTTTAATTCCTTTAAATGTTTTTGATAAGTGCTTAAAGTCTTAAGATTTAAATGTTTTTAGTTGTTGATATTTAAATTTTAATTCTTGAAAATGTTTTGATAAAATGTTTAAATGTTTTTAGTTTTTTAATGTTAAATTTTAAATTTCTTAAATATTTTTGATAAATGTTTAAGGTTTTGAAGATTTAAATGTTTTAATATCTGAATTTTAATTCCTTAAGTAATTTTAACAAAGTATTTAAGTTTGAGAGTTTAAATATTTTAGTTTTATTGTTTCAATTTTAATTTCTTAAATGTTTTGGTTGAATGGTTAAGGTTTTAAGATTTAAGTGTTTTAGTTTTTTATTTTTAAATTTTGATTCATAAAATGTTTTGATAAGGTATTTGTATGATTAAGGTTTAAATACTTTAATTATTGTTTGAATTTTAATATTTGAATATTTTATTTAATGTTTATATATTAATTTTTAAATATTTTTTATCAAATGTTTAAATTTTTATTTTTATTTTTATTTTCATTAAATGTCTAAATTTTAATATTTGAATATTTTGTTTAATGTTTGAAATTAATTTTTAAATATTAAACTTTTAATTTTCATTAAATATTTCAATTTTTTGTTTAATGTTTAAATATTTTTATTTTTATTTTTATTAAGTATTTAAATTTGAATATTTGAATGTTTGTTTAAATATTAATCTTTAAATATTTTATTTTATTTTGTTAAATGTTTAAAAGTGTTTGGGTGTAAGGTTTAAATATTTTATTAATATTTTATTTATAATTGATATTTGAATGTTAATATCTAAATGTTTTGTTTTATTTTTTATTTTTTATTTTTAAAAAATATTGGTATGCAAATGTTTACTTTTTATTATAGTTTATTAGTATTCAAATATTATGTATTTTTATATTATTGTTTATGATTGAAAGAATGGACATTTATGGTTGCTATTTGCTCAAAATCCCATTTTCCACATTTTTATTGAATAAACCCATCAAAAGCCAATTTCAAGTTTTGTTTTTATTTTCGACCACCACCATTAAAACTTGACAAACATATCTTTAGGGATTGACAAGGCAAAACAATAAACCTTTCTTTAATTTCTTATATGCAGGTTAATTGTATTTACCTTGATTTTGCATGATGGGAATAGTGGAGAGGCAATGTTATTTGTTTTTTTTTCTTTGATGGGCCGCTTTTGTTGGTAAAATCGATAGAAGCTCTCTTTTTGGGTACAAATAAAGTGGAAGCAGCGAAGATTGAGACAAGGAGTTTATTGAGACCAAAATACCGAACTTGTGGCCGAATGAGAGTCGGTATCTGTGAAGCTTCGAGGTATCTCGGTAAAGATCATGGAGCTCGAAAAGGATGAATCAACCACACCTGGTTACTCGAGAGAAGGCAGAAGGGTGAAGGTGTTCCCAACCCGTTTAATGATTCTTTGTTTTGGCTTTTTGAGTTTGTGATATTGGTTGCATTAAAATGAAGAAGGGAGACACGATCTGCTTGAGTTCCTTGAAAATGTTGGTGACTGTGGTTTGTGAAATCCCTGTAGAGTGTGGTTTCTAGTGTTGGAATAAAATTGGGTTCAAGGTTTATAAGGAGTTTTGACCATTGAAGGGGGACTTGAAGAGGTGAATTTTTTTCTTGAGGTATATTGGGACATGGGCTTGAGGAACCGGGGTTTTGTGCGCCATGTTCTGAGAAAATAATTGAAAATTGAGGCTAAACTTAGATTGGATTATAGTACATATATATAATGGCTTTACTATCAAACCATTCATATGGGGAGGGCATTGTTTCATTCTAAATTAATTTAAATCTCCAGCTAAAACATTTGAAACCTAATTAATTGCTTTCATAATTAATTTGGTTATTATGCTGACTAAATTGGAAGTTTAAGAATAAGTGGATAGTGGGTAATTATTTACTAACTCGAATATAGGGATAAGAAGGAATAGTGAAGAGTTATTGTTAATAGGAAGTGGAGCTGTTATTGTTTTATTTGAGGATTAAATTGCCAACAACAATCATTTTATTTGGAGATATGGCTGGTGGAGTAGCTTCTTTTCAAGTACCAACACTCAACAATGATAATTATGATAATTGGAGTATCAAGATGAAGGTTCTTTTGGTTGCTCATGATGTCTTGGAGATTGTGGAGAAAGGCTACACCGAACCACAAAATGAGGCATTACTATCCCAACCCGAGAAGGATAATTTGAAAGATTCAAGAAAGAAGGACAAGAAAGCTCTCTTTCTAATCTATCAAGCCTTAGATGATGATGGCTTTGAGAGAATTTCTGATACAAAATCTGCCAAACAAGCATGGGAGAAGCTTCAAATATCCTACAAAGGAGAGGAGAAAATGAAGAAGGTGCGTCTTCAAACATTAAGAGGTGAGTTTGAATCCTTGCACATGAAAGGAGGAGAGTCTATTTCTGATTACTTCTCTCGAGTTTTGGTTGTTTCAAATCAATTGAAAAGAAATGGTGAAAAGTTAGAAGATGTAAGAATCATGGAAAAGATACTCCGCTCACTAGACCAAAAGTTTGAGCATATTGTTGTGACAATAGAAGA